>BGPR01040226.1:0-14030 GCA_013235015.1 Araneus ventricosus | reverse complement strand
TAGATAGGTGCTGTCCCATTAGAAGCACCCTTAATAATGAAGCTATGTGCGCCTTGAAAAATTTCAAATATTTTCTATATTAGAAAATATATGACATAATTTCCGTAACTAAAATATTGGTAAGATTCTCTAGCCAGTAAAGGTATTACTCTTTACGAATCTTTTAAATTCAAATTGGCAAATTATAGGCCGTTTTTTAAGCCGAGCTAGAGGCAATTGATTTTGCTGCTACTAGGCTCTGGAAAATAGTCAAGTAAAAGTAAATTTTCATCGTTTTTTATTATAATATAACTAAGATTAATTTTGCGTTAATAAAATAAAGGTTAATAATAAGTAAAGTACTTTCAATTTAGCATGACTCGTAAATAAAATATAAAAGTTTTAATAAAGAAACGCACAAATTTAAAATATTAGCATTACATGAAGTCTGAACAAAATTATATACTGAAAGGTATAAAATTCTGGTCTGTCATAGTTTATGTTTGACTAACGTCATTCTACGATTTAGGAAGTGATCAGTGTTGCCATTACGGTCTGTAAATTTCCTTATTTTTCCACAAAAATATCAAACGATGAAATAATAACTAAAAATTTTAAGATATGAAATTTTCGAGCAAGGTGGGCTTTGTTTGCACAAATGCAATGTTTGAAGAAGAAAATAATAATCAACGTTACTATTATCCGTTGTTCTTGTCTTTATTTTCCCCAAAAGTAATGACATTATAAAATAAGAATTGAAGGTAAAGATAAAGTAAATAGCTTTCTCATTAGAATTATCTCAGACGTCTCATCTCATCTCCTTTCGTCTGAACGGTTTAATTAAAACTCCGTTTTAGAGTCTGATTTTTAATTTGCGTTTAGAATGATTTGAGTCCTATTGTATGATGTTCTATATGTATGGCGTTTATTTCCGTTTAAACTTTACAAATTGTTGCTTAGTACATTGAAACCCCCAAAATAGAAATTGAAATTCCTCGAAGAGTAACTTTGAAAGATTGGCAGGTTGGAAAAATTTTAGCAATCAGAAGTGTTGGAAAAAACCAACGCGCAAATGCCATTCTGGTGAAATGTTCGCAAGGAGCTGTGGAAAAATTTCCTACTTACGGAAAGAGAATTTGCTTGCTGAAAGAAAAACATAAGGAGTAGTTGTAGTTCGAAAATAACAGTGTGAGATCGAAATTCTGTCTTACGAACAGTATCAATTATTAAAGTTTTCCGAACCGAATAGTGAAATCCTTCAAGCTAAATATGAGCTCTCAATCTTTAAGAAGAGTTCTCTAGCAATTTCCGATCACGAAATGGAAGAAAATGAAAGCTAAGCCGAAACTAGTACCTCACAATATGGACAACAGACTTACGAATGTGCAGCAAAAGAGTGGAGTCGAGTCGTCTGGTCAGATGAAACCGAGATCATTTTAGGCTAAAAAGAATGTTTTAAGGTACTTCTGGCACAATAATAGACGAGAATAAAACCTGAAAATTTTAAATCTAAATTTTGGTGGAGATTCCATGATTGTCTGGCTCGCTTTTCTAAGAGTGTTGAAATAAACCAGGCATTTCATAATGGAAAACAAAAGCCAAGAATTACTAATTAATGATAGAATATAACCTTTCACCTTATTCACCGCTGAATAATAGAGTAACTGGGTGTTATAGCAGTAAAACACAGAATTCCATTTAGTAAAGGGTGCCAAGAATGTCTTGAGTGCTGACAAATCAAAATTAAAAAATGGTCAGCCCAGAGGCCTGATCTTAACCGTGATGAGAATATTGGGTGCAACAGTTACCACAGTTTTAAGTGGTGAGTGCCAATATGAGAACAGAAATGGTTTCAAATGGCAATAATCTCAGACTGAAATCAAATACCACTGGAGCAATTCCAAAGGTTTGTTATGACTATGTCAAATTGCAAATTCGAAGTAATTCAGAAAATTGGCATCCCAACTCAATTTCACATAATTAATTTGCAACTAAAATATGGTACACTTAACAGCAGGAACTTAAACGAGGAACTAAAGAAAATTAGTTTACAAGCGTTCGATCAATTTGGCCATCCAGAAGAGCTTATTACCTATTTCACTCATCTTGTTTTAGTTTAACATAATTTAGTGCTATGTTTATAATGTCAAAAATTAATTTTAACTATGGTAATATTAATTCTGAATTAATTTTGTAATAATTACAATACGATGTGCTGCTGTTCTGCAAGAGTATCAGTAATGAAAAACCTCACAATCAGATAATTTGAGGTGGAGAAATTATTAGTGAGAATGATGAATTATGCGCATGTTTTGAAAATAGCAATTTTGTCATTTGTTAAACAGTATTTTGTCAACAAAAATAGGAAGTAAAAATCAAATTTGTGAATTTAAACCAAATATAACTTAAAGCGGGCTTAAGAGAAAGGATCGTTTGATTGTGGCATAAGGATAGATATACTTGGGAAAGTTAAAGGTGAAGAGATACTGTAATAAAATATCTCAAAAATTAAAGATGAAGAAATACTACAAGAAATATTCCATAACTGGAACCCAATTAATCTACATCGTCTAAATCACGGGCACATTTTAAAATAAAAATTTATATCCAAATTTTAGGCATCTGAGATATTGAATTGGTTGGTGAAGAGGATGTGAAGGTTTATGTGGAAGTAGACAAATCTGTTCCCGCCATGCTCTCTTTTGATGCCAAAGAAATAGTCAAACTTATATTCCGAAAGAAGAAGGATGTTGAAGATGTGGATGAAGACGACAACGTAGGCCAAGAAAATAAACTGAAGGTTTGAGACTGACGATTGCATTCTTCCATAAATTTGCCGAGAAATGTCCATTTATTCGATGGCGTCATTTTGCGAAGTGGTTATACGATTGTATGACAGTGAAAGTTTTAAACACAGGCCACAATTCTGTAAGCAGCCAGACTTTCAAAGCTCTATATCACCGCAGAGAGAAATGTATAACTTTCATTGATAAACTTAGGCCCTGAACTGCCTTTCACTTACAAACGGAGGTGAAAAGATGACGCAGGTTCTTTGGATTAAAATAATTTAATTTACAGCCAAGTATTTACATTAAACGACCATAAATTCACATATGTGAACAAATACGCTTATATAACTCAATCACAAAAGAGCACGAACTATAGAAAACATCCCAGAACTCACTAGTCTCCACCGAGTTGAATAGCTCGGCAAACTCTGAAGCTTAACTTCAGAGCAATTGTCCGACATTTATAGTCTGGCGAGATGAGGAATCAAACTTTTGGGAAATTTCTCCACATCTCGAAAACCACGGATCGTCGAGCCTCGAGACCTTGCTCTTTCCGAACAATCATTTGGCGCCAAATCCGACAAAAAGTTCACCAGAATCTCCGCAACAAAAATACATATGGTTATTCTCAAATACTCTTTAAAATTTATTTTCTAAAATATAAAATTATTTGCATGCATTAAATTTGAAGTTATCTGTATGATTTCCAATATTATCTATTTAAATACATATAACACATTGAAGGGGCATAGTAAATGAACCTAAAGTGCTTCTGTTTCAACGAATGGAATCACAAAATACGAACAGGTAAGATCTAGAAGTAAATAATCAAATTTGCAGGTGACACCTCTTTTTTAACATCGGCGAAGTCCCATTGAAACAGGTTAAAGAAGATTCTAATGCTGATTCCTTCTATATTGTTGAACGATTGATGATGGTTCTTGCGAAGAGGTATCTTGAAATTTTTTTTTTTTTTTTTTTGAGATATTTAATTTCAAGATCTGAGAGAATAACAACATCGTGGTTACCTAAGGAGGGTGCTACCTCAGTAGGAAATCCCCTCTCGAAATATACACCAGTAGGAGAACATTTTATATCGAGTGATTAGGCACAGTAGGCTCATGTAATCAGAGCTATCACGTGGAACCAAGTCTAAAATAAATTCTGCTACCTGTTCATGAAAATATTTTGAAACCATTATTTGATAAATTCTTATAAAAATAGGCCAATTGAATAATATTTATTTAAATCATTGTGAATAGTTTAATTAGATATCTTGTAAATCTCCGTTCAATATAAAATTATTTTTCCGAAATGGAATTGAGGAAACCAGAAAAAGAGATATATAAAATTACTGATTTATTTCAAAATAATTAGGGTTGTGTTTTACAAGAAAATCATGTAATGTAATTCTATCTAGACATTCTTAGTCTGTGATTTTTCAATTATGAAAAAGTCTTATTTTAAATTATAATGCTGGATATAACAACATAATACACAAAATTACTTTGTTAACCGCTGTAGGACAGAGTTATTTTGTAACCTACGGTATTTACGACGAGTTAACTCATTATATGTCCTTAAGCGGTTAACTTTCAAACTGTACAAAAATCTCACAAAGCAAGTCCCCTAAATCCAAACAATTTAAAAATGATAAAAAATGTTATTTCATTATCTAAATTGTAATTAAGGATATATTAATTGTTTATATATACCAATTGCAGTGATGTTTCCGTTCCAACTTACAGATTTATGTAATATGACCTGAAATTTAATGAAAAAAGAATTCTAACTTGAACTTCATTGTAGCAACTAGTGAATACAACATATAAATAAATGTAACATTCCATAAAGCACAATATTTGTCAAAGATAATGTTTAAATTATTCTTATTCACATCATATTACTCAGCGATAAATGTATCAAAATACAACACTACAAATATTTTGTAGAAATGATACACAGCGTGTCATTCAGCAGTTTCATGCCCTATTAAATCTATTCCATTTTAAAATGTGGAAAAAAATAATGATTTTGTAAACAAAATGCAATAAAAATTTGTATAATCGCACAAATTTATAATTAATTTAAATAATGCTTGATGATTTCTTCATATCCAGAGGATTTTGAAATAGCTCTTTTATGATTGACAAAGATCTGCCTACGAATCAAGGTGAATTAGGGTCAGTAAGTTCTCTGCTTCCCCATGGTTGTGCTATAATTTATAACATTAGGTACCACTTGTTAGCAGCACCATTGACAACAAAAGGCACAATAAGAATTTATCAGGTGTAATTACGATATATCATGAAATATATACAGAAATTTCTGAAACAGAAAAACTGGTAACAAAAAAATTAAGAAGGAGGTAAAAAAGGTTCGGTAAAATGAGTGATTTATTTTTCACAACAGGAAATGAGGTATGTTTAGGGAGTAAAATGTAAAGAAAAATTACAATATTTTAAAAATGTTTCAGAAGTATAAGATATTAAGCGTTGTGCATCATAATACCATCTTCTGTAAATCTATATGCTTGTCCGCATTTCAAGAAGCTTTCGGTGTAAGGGGGAGATGAAATTAAAAAAGAAAACATGATGCTTGTTAAAAGTTGCATATTGTGCATGATGCTTCCAAAGATACTTTACAAAAATTGTTGGCGTCTGAATGCAGTGTACAGAAATTTTCTTTTCGATATTTTTTTTAATGTAAAACCACATTACGCAATCCCTCAATTTTCAAATTGAACAGATAAATACAAGATAATCAAAATATCAAAAGGGGCTAATTCGAAGGATCTTGATTGACAGAAAATTTTGATTGGAGGGATGGAGACATGCAGAGAAATTTATGTTGTTTATATTCCTAGATGGAAGCATACCTGCAAATTATGGCAACATTTGAGAATACAGATAAGTGTACTCTAGAGATACATCTGTAATAAATGTAAGGAAAGTTTTAAATCTAATTCCATATCAGAAGAGGGAGTTGAGCGTTGAGCTTTCAGAGAAATTTCCTATAGCTGTTCAAAGTATCAAAACTTGAAGACAACGGCGTAGCTATAGAGCGGCAGGATTGCCAAAATTCTAAGGTCTCCGATTTCAGTGTATTACTTAGTCATTGAGGGCATTTTACCCTCCACATCTGAAAATTGAGCCCGCTTTAAACATATGCTGTAGGCCACATATTGCCTAGTTCATTCCTTGTTCCAGGCAAAACTATTATTTTAATAACTTCAAAATATTATTTTGCGAGATAATAAGTCATGGAGAGATGTAAGCGGAAAATTCGAGATGGAATTTACAAGACTATGTATTTGAGTATATTTTTGGACCTAGTGTCTGGGCTAGTGTTGGATCTTTTCCCTTTAACAGGGTCTCTTTATCAGGATGTATGATAACTGTAGGGAGGTAGGACACCCCAAATACAAGTGGTCCTGGCGTGAATTGTTTAATTTAATCTCTGCAACTGTCAGAACTCCAAATGTTCTCCATCCTAAATATTTGTGTGTGCAGATTGTCTAGAATATCTGTATGAAAAATTCGATGTTGATTTCCCAAGACAGTGTATTCCGAGATATTTTTGAAGATTTAGTATCTCATATTTCGATTTCGACCTAACTCCTGTACCTGAAGCTTAGTATGGGGTTTAAGGGATTTGAATTCTAAAACGAAAATGGTTTGGTAAACAGAAGATATTGGGGACGAATAATTAGTGCTAACATGTGACAAGCACTTTCTAGAAATTCATAGAAGGCATGACATTTATTTTGGTTCGGTATGCGTTAAATCTGGGCTGTTAATTAAACACCTGCATAGAAATGTGGCTTCGAATTCAAGGTAAGTGTGAATAAATTTAAGGGAATTCTAAATTTCACGTCTTATAAGAAGGACATTCATAAACACTGTGTGCATAGAAATTAAGCGGTAGCCTAACATGGAAATTTTTCATCCTTTGTGGACGACTGTCACACGGGTTTGCGAGCTGCTCCTAACGTTCAGTGCGTGGTCGTCCTCAAATGTTTAAACAAATATCTGCGGAAACCTTTGTGCCTTGACCTTCCTATTTATTTTGGCTAAATTCTATTAGTGTTAATTCACCCTGCAATCTGAAAATGTATTTAGTATTTTTGGAGAATCTTGTCTGGCTTGGCACGCACATATAAGACGTCGAATAAAAGTCCTTCTACACAAGGCCCTTTTAATGATTTCAAGGTACATGCAAATAAAATTCATAGAAAATTGATTAGCATGTTTGGTCGTGTCTGGGTAACAAAAAATCGACAGACAAACAGATGAAAGACTGAAAAGTCGAGTTGAACCACGACCGCACTGTTGTCAGTCAATTATAATGTTCCATAAAAGCACAATAATATTTAAAAATATTATTCATATTGTTTAGAAATTAATCCCCGAGTCATATTACTCAGCGACAAATTTATCAAAATACAGAAGATTTCAAGGAATAATAAATCATGTCTCAAATATTAGTCTTATTCATTGAGAAATCCATTGCATTCGGTGAAAATGTTGCAGCAATTGCTGAAAAAAAGAAACCAAAATCCATTAAATTATATAAAAAACAAAAATGAATTTTAAAATTGTTTCAAACTTATTCATGTTTGATAAACTGTTCGTATGTCGACGAAATACGGAATGGTTGACAATGATCAACTCAGCTACGAGTAAATAATATGGCTACGTTTCAAAATACAGAAATTCTGTTCATGCGTCCAAATTGATATTCGAAAATCTCTGCATCTTCTTCTCTATTTACTGCAATTTTCTAGATAGGTACTGTCTCGTAAGGAGCGCATTTAATAATGAATCTATGAACGACTTGCAAAATTTCAATAATTTAAAAAATTTGAATATATAAAAATTAAATTCCGTAGCTAAAATGATGGTATGAAACAGTAGCCATTATAAGTGATACACTTAACGAATCTTTTAAATTCAAATTGGCTAATTATAATTCTGTTTTTCAGAGCTTGCGGCAATTGATTTTGTTGTGGGATGGGAACTGAAAAATAGTTATAAAATTAATATTTTTATCGATAGCCTTTCTTCAATAGAGGATTTTAAAAAATCTAATTATAAATCTCATTGCATCTGAAATATTTAAATAATTATAACACGATTAGAGCAATTTGATCGGTCAGCTTGTCCAGGCTGTAGGCACATGTTGGAATCCCAGGCAACGAGCTGACTGACCAATTTGCAAAACTTTCAACCACAGAAGGCCAAACTCTTTATTTTCCAGCACCTTATACATGTTTGAAAAAAATATATTAAAAAATTATTTTTGGAAAACTGGCAGCGGCATTAGGAGGACCCTGACAAGGGTGTCAGAATGAAATTGTGCGTCCATTTGCTTAATTTTAATTTATTAACTCAAAACCGATATTTATTATTTTTTATTTCTAGGCCTGGTCCTTTTCCCGCATATCTTTTAGGTCTTAAAAATCTTAATAGTTCAAATTTCATCTGCGGCGGTTTGGGTTAAATCCGACCACTTCGTTTCCGACTGTCCTCACACAATTGATTTTTCTTTAATACGTCCTTCTTTGCTGAACAGATCCATTGGTTTTTGAAAGTTATTAGGAATAAAGCTTCACTTCCCAGAATTACAAACATTTGTCTTATTCCTCGAAAGATCTGTTATGATCTTTCTGTATTAGACAATTTTTTTTTCTTCTTGTGCGTGAATTTGTGTCTCTGATTTGTTCTAGAAATCGAACAGTAATAGTTTTTGAAGATATATTTATTTTGTATGTTTGTTTGGTAGCACGCAATTGAAGCGCCACCTACTTCCCCGACATCTAATCAACTTAGAACGGAGTAAAAGCAGCCACCCACCTGAGCAGTGGCTCGTATTCGATATGGTGATCAAAACACACCATCTGCCCTTGCAGAGTGTTAACCTGTGAACTATCTAAAATCCGCCCCTGCGGAATTATGGTAATTCTAATAACAATCCGCCCTTGCGGAATGATTATATTTTATTCACCCGTTCCAGTGGTGAAGTAGTTGAAAGGAAATTACCCAACTAGTGTTTTAGTGTTTATTATATGTTGAGGGTGAAATAAATTTATGTTTCTAATATCGACGACTTTTCTATGAATAACACTCAACATCAATTTGGTCCGTCGATTGCCACAGGATTATTATTTTTAAAGCCATGGATCCAGAAATAACGGCATTAAGTAGGTTGCGTGGCGCGCTTAGACAAAGCGTCACAAAACTGGAAAATTACATAAAACAAGGTGCTTCCGAAGATAAAGTGGTGTTAGAAACGAAACTTACGAAGGTGGACACTATTCGAAAAAAGCTTTTTGAACTTCAAAAACAATACTATGAATTACCACAAGAAGCTGATTGAACAGAAACTGATGAAACTATAGAAAAGATGGAAACATCTCTGGAAGAAATGGAGGTAAGTCTAAAATACCTCATTTCTAAACATAATATTGATGATAAGAGTTCCAAACTCAATATTAAAGAAAATAAAACTGAAAAGTTACTAAGTGTTAAATTGCCGGACATTCCTCATCCGAAATTTAGCGGAAAGTATAAAGAGTTTGGTAACTTTAAATCTCAGTTTATTAATTTAATAGAAGATAATGATGGTTTGAGTAATACTCAGAAGTTATATTATCTTAAATCTTCATTAACTGGAGAAGCTAAGCTCATACAAACCACTGACGATACTTGTTCAAAACAGACTGAACTACCCTCTACCACGTGACTTTCTGACTTTCCATCAAGTCCGGACTTGCTCTTCCAGAGGGCGTTTCGGCTTACCTCGAAACTGAAACTAAAACTCTTGATGTGAAACTGAAACTTACGCCATTACTGTTTTTTCTTCCAATCTTTCGCTTCTTTCTTCATGTACGTGTGTTAGTTCTGTGTTGTGATTTTGTGTAATTCAGTCAATAAAATGCTTTGTTCTATTTGAAGCATGATTCAGCGTGTATTATTCCGTCGTGAGTGATTCAATCTAATGGATTAACAAAGTTTATTGCAGATTCGACACAAGCTCTCCCCGGGTCGACAGAAAAGGTAGGATCTTTTTGATATTCAATTTGATTTGAATAACTTCTTACCATTTCTGAATAAAAATAAGAATAATTTCTTGACAATACTTATAAATCGCTATTAAAAGCTCTCGAAGATCGTTACGAAAATAAGAGAGCGGTTATTGATTCTCAAATATTAAGGTTAATTAATCTAGAAAAATTAAACTATAAGTCGGCAGAAGATTTAAGAAAATTGTTAGATACTGTTAAAAAGAATTTAAGGACACTAAAAACTTTAGAATATGAGAGAACAAATCGTTCTGATGTATTGATCATAAATTTGATTCTCCAGAAATTGTACAAAGAAGCTAGAAAACAATTTGAAATAACTTTGAAGAGTAAAGAAGTACCTGATCTTGATAATTTTTTGATTTTTTTGGAAAATCGTAGTCTTGTCTTAGAATACGCAAATAAAAAGTTACCATCTAAGTCATTTTCTAAAGATCAATCATATCATAAAGGGTTTAGTAGCAGTGATAAACAAAAAACAAAATATTATCAGTACGCCAAACCTAATAAATCATTTGTGGTTGGTAGAGAAGATAAAATGGAACAATGTTTATTATGTAACAAAGATTTTCACCCTATATATAGATGTTTTAAATTTCAGAACATGTATGTTCATGAAAGAATCAAGTATGTTACGAAAGAAAACGTTTGTAAAAATTGCTTAAACGCCCATAAGGGTCCTTGTAGAAGTATTTTAACACGTCGTATTTGTAATTCCAAAACGCACAATACGATGCTTCACCAAAGTCAAACTACGGCGGAAATACTCGGCGACCATGCGGCGCCAATTAAGCCTCATAAATCTGACGGTTTTATAAACAGCGCAATTCTTCTGGCTGCATTGAAACAAATCCTGAACATTTGTTGACTGCCTCAATTTCTTATAACTCGCCACAAAAATCGGTTATTCTAAATACCGCGGATATTTATGTTAAGAGTGAAAATGAAAGATATAAATTACGGTGCCTTTTGGATTCTGCTTCTGCCAGTTGTCTGCTCAGTAATAGAGCTTGCAATCTGTTGAATTTAAAGCGAGATCCTTTCAAAACATATATGGCTGGTATTAGGGGAAACAGCCTAGAAATCAAGTCCAGAGTAAAAATAAACATTTCGAATGAAGAAGAAGCATATTCGCGCAACTGCGAATTCTTAATTGTTCCTCGCATTACATCATTAATCCCGTCACAAAAAATAAATATCTCGAACATTGAAATTCCCAACCACGTTAAACTAGCTGATCCAAACTTTTGTATTCCTGGTAAAATAGATATGTTAATTGGAAGTGATATATTTTTTGATTTACTTAAGGCAGATAAAATTAGATTAGCTAATGGTAATTTAATATTATAAAAATCAGAATTAGGATATGTTGAATCGGGAAAATTGCAGACTGAAGTCGATTCCAACTATTGTTGCGCTGCAGTTGAGACAAATTTAGATAATGCAATTAAAGAATTTTTTGAAATTGAATCTTTTCCGACAGATTCTTTCGATTCAACCAAAAGTGAAGAAGGAAAATTCTGTGAGGAACACTTTTTACAAACCCATAGTAGGACGAAGTCAGGAAGATATATTGTTTCCATACCTATGAAAGAAAATGCAGATTCCATATTAGGAGTTTCGCGAGAAAACGCAGTAAAAACGTTAAACGGAATTTGAAGCAAATTAAATAAAAATAACACATTAGCCACACTATATAAGGCATTTTTGCAAGAATACTTAGATTTAGGACATATGCAACAAGTAATAGATGAGGATAATACCAAGTCCTATTATATCCCTCATCATTGTATCTACAAGCCGGAAAAGACTACTACTCCACTAAGAGTAGTCTTTGAGGCTTTCGCAAAAACTTCAACTGGTCAGTCATTGAATTCTAAATTACTCAACGGAGGTTCAATTCAAGATGATTTATTTTCATTAGTAACTAGATTTAGAACCCACAAATATGCGTTCAGCGCTGATATTCAAAAGATGTATAGGCATATATTAGTTGAACCATCACAAAGATATCTGCAGAGAATTGTTTGGAAGGAAACCAACAATTCACCGATCAAAATCTATCAGCTAAATACTGTTACATATGGTACGGTCAGCGCTCCATTTTTAGCCATGAGAGTTGTTACGGCTCTTGCAGATGCTGAACACAAAGATTTTCCGGAAGCAGCAAAGATAATTTCCAGAGACATGTACATAGATGATATTCTGTCAGGTGCAACATCTCTAACGTCAGCCAAAAGGTTGCAAGCTGATCTAAGTAAACTGTTTCGGCGTGTAGGTTTTGAATTACATAAATGGGTGTCGAATCATCCAGCTCCTCTTAATGATATTTCTACAACAGAATACACATTTGAAGATACACAGTCGAACACAGTAAAGGCATTAGGAATGCTTTGGAAGCCTCAGCCTGATCAATTAACATTTAAGGTAACGGTGAACAAGAAAGATTCTTTAACGAAAAGAAAAGTATTGTCACAAATCGCTAGGCTGTACGATCCTCTAGGTATCATTGGTCCAGTGATAGCGAAGGCAAAAATATTTATGCAAAGCCTTTGGTTACAGAAACCTGATTGGAATGACAACTTACGTACAAAAGTCCTTCTAGTATGGAATGACTTTCTTGTTAAATACCTGGAGTTAATGAAATTAACGTTCCGAGATATATCTTGAGTGAGGATGTGACTAAGATCGAATTGCACGGGTTCTCTGATGCTTCGAAACGTGCCTACGGTGCAGTTATATACATCAGATGTGTCACCCATTCAGGACTCATTCAAACTAAACTCGAGTGCAGCAAATCAAGGGTTGCTCCATTGAAACCAATTACAGTGCCTAGGTTGGAACTTTCTGCAGATCTACCGTTAGCGAGACTAATGCATAAAATTGTTCCTGTTCTTGATCTTCCTTTAAACAAAATTTGTCTGTGGATTGATTCAAAAATTGTTCTAGCCTGGTTAAATATGCAACCGCACGTACTGAAAACCTTTGTCAGCAATCGAGTTGCAAACATTCAAAGCCTCTCTTCCAATTCCCAGTGGAGGCATGTCTCATCAAAATATAACCCTGCAAATGTCCTTTCCAGAGGTGCTGATGTCAAAGATCTTCGAGACAACCACTTGTGGTAGCAGAGTCCGGAGTTTTTACTTCGTGATATTACCGATCCTGAAGAGTGTCGTTGTCCTAAGGATAAAACTTTTGAGCAAGAACTAAAAAGAAATGTGACTTTTTCCTGTGCAGTGACTAATGACTTTGACTTTCTTGATAAACTTTTAAATCTTACGAATAATTATAGGAAGCTAATTAGGATTTTAAGTTTTTATTGCAGGTTTCTTAAGAATTGTTTACATAAAAATGTGGAAACAGGTTTTCTCACTGCTGCAGAACTGGACAATGCAAAGCAGCTGCTGATTAAAAAGGTACAGTCTACAACTTTCGCAAAGGAGATAACTGCTCTTCAAGATGGTAAGAGTGTTCCAGTTTCCAGCAAATTAAAATCTCTAGATCCTTTCTTAGATAGTGATTCAATTTTAAGATTTGGTGGTCGTTTAAAAAATGCTAATTTAGAATATGATGCTAAACATTAAATTATCTTACCTAATGGTCATAAGATAACAAAATTGATATTTGATTTCTATCACAAAAAGTATTTGCATGTAGGTGCCCAAGGTTTACTGCATCAGGTTCGTTTAAGGTATTGGCCTCTAAATGGTAAAAGCACAGCTCGTATGATTGTGCACAACTGTGTTATATGCTATAAAAATAAACCAGTAATAGCACATCAAATAATGGGTAACCTTCCTAAGGAAACAGTTACACCCATTTCAGTATTTACAAATTGTGGTATTGATTTCTGTGGCCCATTTCTTATTAAATTTAAAAATCAGAGAAAGGGCATATATTCAAAAATTTATGTAGCTATATTCATTTGTCTATCAACTAAAGCCATACATTTAGAAACTGTTTCTGATCTTTCGTCTGAAGCCTTTATTGCTTCTCTTAAAAGATTTATTGCCCGAAGAGGAAAAATGGCAATGATAATTACAGATAACGCTACAAACTTTAAAGGAGCTAAATCAGAACTAAACCGCTTATTTAACTTAATCAGAAAACCAGATGAGTGCTTAGCTAACTATCTTTCCTCTGAAAGAATTAATTGGAAACTAATCCCCCCTAGATCT
>BGPR01040225.1:0-12189 GCA_013235015.1 Araneus ventricosus | reverse complement strand
ATGTTTTCAGATGTGGAAGAAGGAGAATTGAGAGAATTAATTAGGAATGACAATCGAGAAATGGGGAATAAAGAAAATGAAGCCAAAAAAATCGTAAAAATTGCAGCAATTGGTGGCGATGTTTTCAGATGTGGAAGAAGGAGAATTGAGAGAATTAATCAGGAATGACAATCGAGAAATGAGGAATAAAGAATTTGATGATCTTGTTACACCAGAGGTGTGGTGAAATCTTGTGTGATATCTATATTAAAATTTCTTCCTCAAAAACGTTAAATAAAATTTTATTAGTTGTTGTACCCTCAGCGCGCATAAAAAATACGAAAAAAAAAAATTTTTATGCGCGCGGTATGCGGGCCTAAGATACTTTTTTTGCAAAATATCAAGTTTTTGTGAATACATAAATGTTATATGTTTCATTGTAAACCACCATTCATAATTTTTTTCTCAAAATACCTACGCCTTGGTTAAATACCCGGGTTATATACACCAAAAATATTTACCAACCACATTACTGGTCCTATGCGAGAAAAGTTTCGGGGTGCCATTCCCGCTGGTTCTTTTCGCCGCAGTACGTACCCGAACTCGGAACCTTGAAGGTTCCCTATCAGTGGATTGAATGGGCATACGCAGAAAGATTTATTGAAAATATAAAAAAAATACAAAGTAAAGGTGATATTACAATATACACACTGTAAACAAAGTTCCTTGGATATAAAATATGAACTAAATGCTAATAATAAAAATATGAAAACAAAACTCACTAGGCATAATATGACATGAAAACATTACAGATGATTAAGATATAATGAACAGTAGTAAATAGGTATGTTAAATATACTAGAAGATTTGGACCCGTCTAAGACGGGTTTTTAGCCCCCCAAACATATCTCATATTCCATTTTCACAGATTTACTAACGTAAGTTATACAGTCGACGCTCGTTATAACGACCACACATTATAAAAACCATTCCATTATAACAACCAGTGATAAAATCCCCAACTGTGTTTCACTATGCAGTATGTTATTTTACTTCCGGTATAACGACCGGCCAGTGTCGTCTAATCCCAATATAACGTCCGAATTCATCGGACACACTTCCCAGTATTTCCCCCCAAAAGAACATGTTTCTAAACGTAAATGACCTTGATTATTGTATTGCCAAGCTTCGTAGATGTAGAGTCTTCAGTGTTACAGTTCAACTTTGACGAGGGGGGGGGGGGGTTAATGCGCACCCCCGGCGGGAAATTAGAATAGCCTAGAATAAAAAAATTTTTCAAGTGCTATTGGGACTTTAAAATGTTTTTTTTGAAAGGCAAGAAAATACAGTGCATTATTTATCATCTTTAACTGAAATGGAAAATTATGTTTGCAAAAATCACATATGCGCAAAAGACAAACATCCATTTCTGATTTTTTCTTTAGAAAATAAATGATTTGTAAGTAGATAACATCCTTTATTTTCTACTTTAAAATCTGTTTTAGAAACATATATTTAATTGATAAAATTTTATTTGTAATACCAATGATAAAAAAATAATTTGAGTATTTAGTTCGAATCTCTTTAAAAATCGCCTATTTTTACGGAACTGCTGAGCGTGCATGTGTACATTTTTTAATTATATCCACTATAGCGACCACTCGTTATAAAGACCGTTTGCTGTGGGACGCATAGGGTCGTTATAACGAACGTCGACTGTAGTAGAAAATCTCATTTACATTGGCAGAGTGCTTAATAAATTTAAAAAACATGAAAAACAGAAATGAATTAATTGACACTAACCTTCATTTAATAATAACCTTACTTTTAACAATTACTTTCGTTTCGTCCGAGTAAAAATATGGCAAAATCCTCTAACAGAAAAAAATGCATTAGCAAATACAAAATAAACACTGAAAGAAAATTATAAAAAAGAAATAAAACCGTTAACGCGGATCAATTTATAAAACACGCCATGAATCAATTGCCACGAACTTTCGTTTTCATAAATAACTTTACCGAGGCAAAAAGAAATGAAACAGATGAAGTCATTTTATTGAAATTTATTCCAATCCAGCATGAATAAACAAAAACTCTCTACGTAATTTGAAGCCATAACAGAAATCGGATTTGGGCGTTCGTTAATGACTCGGAGCAAAGGGGCGTGTTTATTTATAGGCGTAGACAGATCGTCTGAGTCTGTTTGGCACATAGCCAAAGCAAATCACGTGACAACATTACTTCAATCTCTGGCTTTTTATATACATGTTGTCCACACTTGTCGTGGTCCATTAGCTAATTTCTAAACCATCAGAGATAGACATGTAGTTCCAATTGAAAATATGCTTTAAATGAGAGGAAGAACTATATTTTATGTTTTTTCAGTCTATCACTACTTTTCTGAAGTTACGAATTCTAACTTCTTACACGGTACCCCGGTGATATCGGTCATATTTAATAAAATATTTTTGACACTTTAGCATTTTAAACCAAAAAATCCCACTCTTCTGCGACTAAGTGATTAATAGAGCTTTGAATTTCATGATTTTTAACCAATCAGCGGCCTCGTCGAGCAAATGCTGCGCATTGATTGGTGGATCGTCTGCAAGACAGCTATGAAATTGGTGTAAAGTGGTCTAAGTTGGCGATATTCAAAGCTCCATAACTCGGTCAGTTTTAGTCGCAGAAGAGTGGGACTTTTTTTGTTTAAAATGTTAAAATGTCAAGAATATTGTACTAAATATGATTGATAGGACCGGAGGACTGTATAAAAAGTTAGATTTCGTAACTTTGTCAGGAATATATTTGGTGACTCAAAAAACATGAAATATACTTCTTCCCTTCATTTAAAGCATTTTTCCAATTGGAACTATAAGTCTATCTTTAACGGTTTAGAAATTAGCTATTGATCACGATAAGTGTGGACACCCTGTATATTAATGAATGAAAATTGACAATAGTACCTATACCGTGAACGGTAGTACCAAGTATGTTAGTATAACATACTTGGAGATTTTTTGTACAGTCTGGGAGAAGAAATTATCTGAAACGTAAATTAATTGGGAAGATTTGTGTACTGTATTAATGGAAAAGGATAGGCACAAGTTATGGCAGATGAGTTGAACTTGGGTGGAGGTTGAGAAATTGTTCTGAGTCTGGATCTGGTGATAGAAGGGACTCTTTGTCCAGGAGGAATTTCACTAAGTTCATTTTTAATCTTGGATAATTTATTTTTTGTAACTCTATTCCACCTCACTGTTTCGAAGTCCTGGTTTGGTGAGGTGAAAAGAAGTGGTGAATGGGCAGCTGGTGGCGTAAAGGAGTGGATTTCCCACTTCCCCACAGCCGCAGCAGTCAGATTCTTTAATGTGGAAGCGTTTGAAATATGATTGCCAACTTAACCTGTCTTTGAGTATAGGATCCTTCCGTTGCAGGTTGAAGACGGGCTGGTCGGTCTAGTTTTGCTGGGGTGAAAGAGTGGGTAGATACTAGACGGCTAGGGTGGCGTAAGGAGGTGGATTACCCACTTCCCACATGCAACAGTCCAGATTCTTTAAATGGCGACGTTTGAAATATGATTGACAACTCTTCCTGTCTTTAGTACCAGGATCCTTCCGTTGCAGGTTAGAATTGTGAGCTGGTCGGTGGGGTTTGCTGAAGAAGTGAATGGGCAGCTGGTAGCGGCGTAAAAGGAGTGGATTTATATTGCCCACTTACAGCCGCAGCAGTGGATTCACTAATGTGGGAAACTGATTTGAAATATGATTGACAACAATCTGTCTTTGAGTACCAGGATCCTTCCGTTTGAAGACAGGTGGTCGAGTCGGGTTTGCGTAGGTTAAAGAAAGGAGTGGTGAATGGGCAGCTGGTGGCGTACAATTGGATTCGCCCTCCCACAACCCCAGCAGTCAGATTCTTTAATGTGAAGCGTTTGAAAATCATGATTGACCCTAACCTGTCTTTGAGTATAGGATCTCCTTCTAAGATTTTAGATTTGTGGGCCTGGTGGGGTCAGGTTTGGTAGGTGAAAATAAAGTGGTAGACAGGCAGCTGGTGGCGTAGCAGGTGTAACCCACTTCCCCCACAGCCACCCATGAAGTCAGATTCACTTTAATGTGGGCTGTTTGAAATAGGTGCTTAACAACCTGTCTTTGAGTGCCGGATCCTTCTGTTTGCAGGTTGAAGGCAGATGGCATGGTCCGGTCAGGGTTTGGTGAGTTGAAAAGGAAGTATGGTGAATGGGCAGCTGGTGGCGTAATGGAGTGAACCCACTTCCCACAGCCAGCTTGGTCAGATTCTTTAATGTGCAAGCATTTGAAACATGATTGCCAAGTTAACCTGTCTTTGAGTATAGCATCCTTCCGTTCCAGGTTGAAGACAGGCTGGTCAGTGAAGACGAACTCCATCAACTCCTTCAACAAGCCGGAGCAGCTGAACGACGCCGAGCAGGAGGTCATCATGTCCGTCATCCGGAGAGCCGAGACCTTGGACAAAGTGGAACAAGAGAGAGTAGGGTAAAGATTCCTTTTTATCCTACTAATTTCATGGTCCTTGCACTTTTATAGGTTTATATCATGCCATTATACAGGGCGGTCATAAATTATTGGAATTTCAAAAATTAATAAGAAAAGCCCTATTATGTAGAAACTTTGTTTTTTTTAAGGGGAATTGGAACCCTAAGTCCGTTAACCGTAACCCTGTTACTTCGATGTGCCTTTTATGAAAATCTGTTATAGATTCATGCTTGAAATTTTTTATGCAAGTAAAGTACATCTTTCTCATTATACTAAAAGGATTTTTTTAATTCAAAAATTTATTTTTTACAAATTTTTTTGTGTCAAAACAAAAAAAAAATGTTAAATTGGCCACTTCGATGTACCCGTTCTCAAAATCCGTTATAGATACATGTTTGAAATTTTTTCGAGACATTACATTTTAGTAACGGTATTTAGATTTATTTATTTTGGAGTGTGATACTCAGAAATTCGGTATTCTATAATGATTTATAGAATAAGGGAATTCTTTTTTAATCTATTTTCAGGACATGTCTTTTAACATTTTTTATTAATTATGATCTGATTTCAAATTGATTAAATCTGCATTATATTTTGCAGCTCTTCAATATAACTCCCAATCAGAAAACTTCACTTTATATGCCATTCTTTTCAATTCGCTGTTCTTGTGAATTTTTTAATGAGGTCTTAGAAAGTCATTCAATTAACATTTTAATGATACCTTATACTTTAAAAGTTCGAAGAATTCCGAAAACGTTTTTTTCCTACTTACATTCTTTACATCCAAATTTTCCGACTAAATTTTTTATACTTCTTTCGAATTCTTTCAAATCATTCTTTAAAACTGAATAAAGAAGAACCGTCAGAATTTCTATTTTAAGAACGTTTCGATTGTTCTTTTAAATTTTTTTCTCGCGTTAAATTGCGTATCGTTATCGTCTTTATTGCAATCAAATTACATTTTAGAAAAAAATATATATATAAGTCCAAGCAGTGATTGAAATTTCGGTTAATTAATTGACTTGTCTGATTAACGTTTTTTCTCCCCGATCTTAAATACCTTTTAATTGTTCTTTCAAAATGGCGCCGTTTCTGAATTGTTCATAATTCTTCGAAAACTTCCGTTCAGTTTAGTCCACTTTACCTACTAGTGGTTTAGTAGGTTAAAGTATAGCACAACTCAAGATTTGGAGAAAGAAGGTAAAGATTTGAAAGTTATTAAATTGCGACTATAGCGTTCTTGCTATGATAAGTATTAGGAAAAGTCCTTGAAAATTAAGATGGTATCATAACTTCATTTCTATTTAACCATTAAAAGCCCGATATTTTTAAAAAATGATTTTAAAATGTTTTTTGACTTCCATTTCTTGAATAATATAATAACATGGAAAAAATACTTTAAAAATCCTGTTTTGTTTTAAGTATGGTTTACGGCTGAAAAACTGTTTGTTATCAATCGACAACACTGGGCTTTAGTTGAGAAAAAAATTTCCTGAATAAAATTCTACAATATTAAACACAGATGAATTTTAAGAACTAATGATAAGGATAAGGAATTTCCGTCAACATTGTAGAATAAAATATTGTATTCTCAAGCATATAAACAAAGCAAAAGAGATGCAGCCTCAAGTGAAAAACATCAATTTATCTTAATTTTTTATCATCACTCAGGCTGCCATCTATATATTGAAAATTGATTAATAAAATTTTCAATATAACATCCTATTAGCAACAACAGTATTACGACATTCCCACCGATAGATGACACTGGTGCAATGTGAAACTTTCTTAGATTGCTACTTGTTTCCCCATAGCGTTGTGAGGTGAATAAGGTGGGTAAGACTTAAGAGTATGGTGAGTTCTCATGAAGCTGGGAAATAGCGCCAACCACATCAAGTCATAATATCCATAATGTAGATTAAGATGGCAGCGATTCTATGACAGCCATGGCAAAAATGTAAATAGTACATAAAATTGGAAATAGTACATAAAATTGCAAATAGTACATAAATTGTATGAAATTTAGCATGAATTTTCTCAAATTCTGGCACAAATTAGAAATTCTGGCAAAGTTTAGGGTTGCTAACAAAATGAAGAAGGTTACACATTTGGCGAGAAATCAATTTGGCAGGGAAAAAAAAATTCAACTTGGCGGACCGCACTATGTTCTTAAGAGACCGAGCCATCTCAATTCAAATTAGAAAATCAACAATTAGGTTTTTACTACTAACAACCATTGGACCGTCAGCCTTATTCTTAAGATTTTAGAAGACAAAATTGGATATATGTTGCTTAAACCAACTGAGCATTTAAGTGTGCTTTGCAGGCGCAATTATTGCCAGCTGATGGCACACCCAATTTTTCCTCTCGCTTCTCAACCGTTAAATTCAACTATAAATGGAAAATAATAGGTTTAGGATAGGGCTAACAGAACTCCTTTTCAGATGTATATATATGAAATTTCGTTTCCGGAATAAGTATTAGAGATAAGAAGTTTGGGAAAATTCCCTTAACTCGGAGATAAAAAAAAATTTTCAGTTCTGGTTTGTTTAATTTTGTAAAATTAACTCGAAAATTTTCCTCAATATTCTTGAAGTTTTAATTTATGATTTTCTGTAGATTCAACAATATTGTTTGAGTGTTATCTGGTGGCTGTCTAAGGGGTTCTCGAGATGACCCCAGGGGGGACAACCCCCCTCTGAATGATGTAGTTTTAAAATTTAGATTCTATGTCTGGAACAATAGAACTAAACCCACTTATTACTGTTTTTCATCCTTATTTCCAAAAAATTTATTGCCCATTGCGCCTAGGGTTTTGCTAGCTGAGCCCTTATTATTTATGAAAACTTATGTGATCCAGAAGGTATAGTGGAGGGAATAGGTTTTTGGGATGGATACTCAAGTATGAAGACTAATCGAGGGGCTTGGGACAATAGATCAAGGAACCCCTGATTGAAATGGTGGCTCCCCGGAATGAAAGTTCTACAACCCTTATCATTATTTATAAAACTTCTGGCGATCGAGGTATGATTGAGGGAAGTATTTTGGGATGGATACCATCAAAGTATAGAAGACTAATCAGGCAGGCTTGGCAGAATCAGCAGTTTACGGCCCTGATCTAAGTTCGCAATGACAAGTTCACAACCCTTATCATTATTTATGAAAACTCTGTGAGTCAAGTAAAATTGGAGGGAGTAGGTTTTGGGATGGATACTGAAAGTATGAAGACTAATCAAGCGCTTGAGGACCAAAATAGAGATCAGGAACCCCTGATCTGACAAGTGTCCCGGAATAGTTCACAACCCTTATCATTGTGCCATGAAAACTTATGTGATCGAAGGTATAGTGGAGTGGAATGTTTGGGATGGATACTCAAAGTATGAAGACTAATCAGAGCTGGGCAGAGTAGAATGATCAGGAACCCTGCATCTAAAGAATTCCAGATAAAGATTCACAACCCTATCATTATTTATAAAACTTCTGGAGGCAAGTATAATTGGAGGGAGTAGGTTTGGGATGGATACTCAAAAGTATGAAGACTAATCAAGGGGCTTGGGACAATAGAGATCGGGAACCCTGATCTAAAGTGTCCGGAATGAAGTTCACAACCCTTATCATTATTTATGAAAACTTCTGTGATCGAAGGTATAATTGGAGGGAGAGTAGGTTTTGGGATGGATACTCAAAAGTATGAAGACTAATCAGCGGGACAAAATGAGATCAGGAACCTGATCTAAAAGTGTCCGGAATGACGTTCACACCTTATCATTATTTATGAAAACTTCTGTGAGCGAAGGTATAATTGGAGGGGGAGTAGGTTTTGGGATGGATACTCAAAAGTATGAAGACTAATCAAGCAGCTTGGGACAAAATAGAGATCGGGAACCCCTGATCAAAGTGTCCAGAATGAAGATTCTCACCCTTATCATTATGAAAACTTCTGAGCAGAGGTAAATATGGAGGGGTAGGTTTTGGGATGATATACTCAAAAGTATGAGACTAATCGAGGAGCTTGGACGAAATAGAGCCTGAGTCTAAGTGTCCCGGAATGAGATTCTACACCCTTATCATTATTATAGAAAACTTCTGTGAGCGAAGAGGTATAGTGTGGAGGAGTAGGTTTTGAGATGATACTCAAAGTATGAAGACTAATCAAGCAGCTTGGGACAAATAGAGATCGAGGTCCCCTGATCTAAGTGTCCGGAATGAGGTTCACACCCTTATCATTATTTATGAAAACTTCTGTGAGCGAAGGTATAATTGGAGGGGGAGTAGGGATGGATACTCAAAAGTATGAAGACTAATCAAGCAGCTTGGGACAAAATAGAGATCGGGAACCCCTGATCTAAAGTGTCCCGGAATGAAGTTCACAACCCTTTTATTTATGAAAACTTCTGTGAGCGAAGGTATAGTGGAGGGGTAGGTTTCGGATGGATACTCAAAGTAGAAACTAATCGCAGGGGCTTAGGACGAAATAGAGATCGGAACCCTGATCTAAGTAAAGTGTCCCGAATGAAGTTCAACCATATCATTATTTATGAAAACTTCTGTGAGCAGAAATTAGTGGAGGGTAGGTTTGGATGATACTCCAAAGTATGAAGACTAATCAAGAGGCTTGGGACAAAAGAGATCAGGGAACCCTGAGTCTAAAGTGTCCGGAATGAAGATTGACAACCCTTATCATTATTTAATGAAAACTTCTGTGTGATCGAAGGTAAAATTGGAGGGTAGGTTTGGGATTGATGCTCAAAGTATGAAGCAATCAGAAGAGCTTGGGACAGGAAATAGGGTAGAGAACCCTGATCTAAGGTCGCCCGGAATAGAAGTTCCAACCCTTATCTTATTTGCTTAACTGCAGCAGCGAAGGTAAATTGGAGGGGAGTAGGTTTTGGGATGATACTCCAAAGTGAAATAATCAGAGCAGCAGGACAAGAAATAGAGATCCGGAACCTTGATCTAAAGTGTCCCATGAGTTCATAACCCTTACTCATTATTTATGAAAACTTCCGAGTCGAAGGTAAAATTGGAGAGTAGGAGGATTTTTGGATATTCAAAGTATAGCTAATCAGGAGCTTAGGACAAATAGAGATCGGGAACCCCTGATCTAAAGTGTCCCGGAATGAAGTTCACAACCCTTATCATTATTTATGAAAACTTCTGTGATCAGGTAAAATTGGAGGTAGGTTTTGGGATGGATTGAAAGTATGACAGACTAATCGAGGCTTGGGACAGAGAAATAGGTCGGAATCCTGATCCTAAGTGTCCAGATAGAAGTTCACACCCTTATCATTGTTGTAAAACTCGTGAAGGTAAATTGGAGGGTAGGTTTTGGGATGGATCTCAAAAGTATGAAGACTAATCAGGGGCTTGCAGGACGAAATAGAGAATGGGAACCCCTGATCTAAAGTATCACGGAATGAAGATCACAAAATCTAGCCACTTTAATCATGTCCCCCCACATCCCAGTCGCTACTGCTGGGAATTATGTGTCGGAAGAGACCGACTTCCTGAGTGGAAGGCCGTTATCGCCGCGATCCGCCATAACTTATCACCATTCTTATTATATAAATAGCTTTCTCGATTTATCATCGCCCATGGGTGGGATGAGTTTTACTTGTTTGTTGCTGTGCGCCAGATTAATGTTCACTTTTGGGGTCGGTTTCTGGATAGTTTATTGACCTGGTCCGAAAATAAAAACAGCTCACTCCCACATAGCGTGTGGTATGAATCCACATTCCAGGAATTCATGCTGTTCAAGATTGTTCTTATATATTACGCGAATAATTTTCGTTTATAACCTACAGTGGGCGATCACTTCAATTTATACTTATAAAAGGCAGTGTTGGTATGTGTGCTCGCGATGTCCAGACGAATCTATTGCACTTACAGCCATGAAATTTGGCACACAGGTAGTCGTAAGGGTGACTCAATGCACCTCGAAGCCAGAATTTTAAAATTTAATCTGGAAAATTTTTTTATTTAATGTTTTGTGTTGTTTTGGGTGATTTTTGGCACTAATTTCTCGATAGAATGATTTCGGATAATTGTACGAAACGAATAGATACTCCATCGGAAAGAGTAAACGATTTCCGTTCTATTGAAGTTTGTTTCGTACATCTAACGTAATTTACTGTGAATTTATTGAAAAATAGTTACTTTTATGGTCATTTTTTATTTGGATTTCTTGAAATTCTCGCATCCGACTTTCCAATAACCATATTATTTTCAATTTTTTTCATCTTATAAATAGAATTGTTCTGTCGGGTTTAAAAGAAGAACGGTTAAAATATCTTTTTCCGTTTCTTTTTAATTAATTTTTTCCTGGTCAATTGAAAGTTATTTTTCTCTAGCCAGTTCCTCCCGCGACACTTTTCCGGAACGTAGCTGACAATTTGATGGACTGGTACGGGGCAGGTAACGTCATAACCTTCAATTGAATGACTTCGATTTTTATTTTCAGTAGTATCTTAACGTATTTATTCATCTCGCATACTTTGCTTTGGGGCTTGCCGTATAATAATGATTTTCACGTTGCAATTTTTTAATATCCTTTCGGATTAACTTTTCTACAAATAAAATGTCATTATCACGAAAAAAAAATAATCGGGAAAATCAATAATGTGTATCTTTTGTTTTGATTTTGTTTTCAAAACTTTTCATGTCATTGTGGGCGTTTTTATTTCTTTTTTCATTTTGTTGAAGTTCTGATTCCACGGGCAACGCCTTGCGCGTATTGCTAGTCTATACTTATAAAAGGCAATGTTTGTGTGCTTGCGTGTGATGTCCAGACAAATCTATCGCACTTACAGCCATGAAATTTGGCATACAGGTAAGCGTAATGGTGACTCAATGCACCTTGAAGCCCAAATTTTAAAATTTAATCTAGAAATTTTTTTATTTAATGTTTTGTGTCATTTTTCGGGACGTTTACTGCTGTAGTATATTTTCTAATGATAGTTGAGAAACAATCGATGCACCATTGGATAGAACAAACAATTTTCTTTCGATTGAAATTTGTCTTGAGCTTCAGACGTAATTTACTGAATTTTGAGAAATTTTTAAAAAATCGTCAGTTTTGCCGACGAAATTTTGTTTTCGTAGTTAAATTTACTGCATCTCCCATTCTAATAACGTTATATCTTTCATTTTTTTGAGGTGATGAATGGAATATTCCCCCTTGATTTAAAACAATAACGGTTAAAATATCTTTTATGGTTGAATATTAATTAATTGTTTTTCTGAAGTGTTAAAATATTTTCGCTCCATTTTTTCCTTCCTTGATTCTTCTTTACCAAGGTCTCTGTGTTCTGTTCCCAGCATGCATTTCGTCGAAACCACGTGACGTCATGTCTTCAAAGTTTAAACCTGAAGCTGAAGATTGTAAGCTTTTTAAAAAAAATTTGTTGAAATTCAGGATGTCACGGGCAACGCCGTGAGGGTAGTGCTAGTATTATTATATGTTGAAAGACGATATTCGTTACCCGTTATACCTTTTTCAAAATCGATATACTGTGAAACCTCTCTACAGTGGCCGCTCTCCGTTTCAAGGAAAAAAAATCGATATACTTTTTTCAAAATCGATATAATTTTTTCAAAATCGATATACTGTTAAACCTCTCTACAGTGGCCGCTCTCCCTTTCAAGGGGGAAAAAATCGATATACTTTTTCCAAAATCGATATACTGTGAAACCTCTC
>BGPR01040224.1:0-11809 GCA_013235015.1 Araneus ventricosus | reverse complement strand
TGTCTTACACGCTCGAAGATTCTGAGTGTTTCCTGGATTTCTGGTGAAGTTATCACAATCCTAGCTATCAGATTTTACGATGCTTCCACTGGTGTCTCATAGACGAATAATTTCAGGTGACCGCAGAAGAGAAAGTCCAAGGGATTAAGGTCTGAGGAATCCTAGCTATGTCACTATATGAGGACCTTCAGCGATTTTAATCCACTCGCATTCATTTACGTCGCAGCCATTGAAATTAATTCCATTTCCATTAATCCATTTCCCAAACCATGAAAGTTAAAGATTAAGTTGAAATTCCTTTTGAAGACATAAAGATATTTGATGCAATAAGGGCAAAAATAGATCTTTTAGATACAGAGGCATGTCGAATCTTGTAATTGATTTTCAATCAATACTGTAATTATAAATATTAAAGGCGCCTCGTAATATATTCAGAAAGGAATAAAGAAATTTAAAAATTATTTTAAAACCTTTCAAACAAATTATTATAATTACTTCTAACCTTCCCAGATAGCATGTACACTTGCAGCAAGTTTGATTTTTCTTGATATTAGCTTGTCATGACAAACTTGATGCTGCAACTTTGCAGCGAACTTCCTGCAAAGTAACAAAGCCCAATAGACCAACCCACTTGCAAGACAAGTTTGCTGTGAAGATGTTATGACAAACTAAACACCGCGATTGAAAAACAAGTTTGCTGCAAAGATGATACAGCACGCTTACAGATAATCTTTTGTCTCTGTTTTAAAAAATATCCGATTTTTAATAGCATATCCTAGACCATCCTTCTTTTATTGATTCAATAAATCAAAGATAATTTGTAAAAAAACTAACTTTTTTTATAAAAAAAAATTGAAAAATTTTCCATCTTTTTACTAAATATAGAACTCGCACTTTAAATAAAACTATATCGCCTTTTTCTTAATGTTGAAATGTTAACGTTCATAAACAAAATTAAACCTAAAAAATAATCAATGTTTGTTGAAAAATAATAACTTACAGTTTGTCCCATTTTAAAAGTAATTACTTTTGAACCCTAATTTCATAATTTATTCTACTAGCAAAACGTAGTTATTAGCGAAAATCGTTCTCTTTGACTTCAAATCAAATTCTCAACTCAAAATTTAAAATACTAATGAAATCAAGAAAAGAGTTTAAAATAAATCGTAGATGCACGATCTAGTAGTGCAATCTATCTTCTCCTCTGAAAGTCTAGCTGGATGAGTGGTTAGGACAACAGGCTTAGGTAGCGGTATGTTGGGGGGCTCGAATCCGAGGTATCTATAGTTTGCAATGAGTTTGAAGCGTGGTGACTAACTCGTTTGAGTTAACTTATTCCAAGCTTGGACTCTTGCCGTGTTAAATTTGTTGCAACTTTGCTGCAAACTAAAATTGCTGTCTGGGTTATTGCCTTAATTTATTAAATTAGCAAACTTAGATATAAGAGCTAAAATTGCTTCCTCTTTTACTTTAAATTTCATTTTGAAATTGTAACGATAAAAGATAATTTAATTAAAAATATTTTTCAGTATTAATTAGAATGTGCATGAAATTTTCTAGAGATCTGAACTCTGCAACTACATTTTATTATCATCATTTACGCCTTTTGGTGCAAATCTCGTTGGTCCAGTGGTAAGGTGCCCGTTTGATAAGCGAAAGGTCCCGGGTTCAAAGCGTGCTGCAAGTAGAGGTGTTCAAAAAGTAACAGAGTGTTACCCAGAAGTTCGGCACTTAGTAATTAATTGATTAATATTTTTTCATGCTTCTAAAATGTATTTTAAAAATATTCAGTGCATTGTCATATTATGCAATATCCCAGATAGCACGTAAGTTTGCAGCAAGTTTGATTTTGACTTGTCATGGCAAAATTTGACGCGTCAAACTTGAATGGAACTTGTAGGAAGTTCGATGTGACAAGTAGCGCCACCTCTTTGCAAATCAAACTTGCAGCAAGTATGCAAAACAAGCTTCCTGCAAAGATAGCACAATAAAGAGATAATTATCTTTGTCTCTGTTTTAAAAAACATCCGATTTTTAATAGCATCTCCTAGACCGTAATTCTTTTTTATTAATTCAATAAATCAATGATAATTTGTGAAAAAAATAACTTTTTTATAAAAAAATTTTTTGAAGCATTTTCCATCTTTTTACTAAATATATCACTCTCACTTTAAAGAAAACTATATCGCCTTTTTCTTTTTTTATTTTTTTTTTGAAATTTTAACGTTTATAAACAAAATTAAATCTAAAAAACAGTCGGTGTTTGTTGAAAAATAATAACTAGACATTTTGTCCCATTTTAAAGTAATTACTTTTGAACTCTAATTTCATAATTTATTCTACTAGCAAAACGTAGTTATTAGCGAAAATCGCTCTCTCTTTGACTTCAAATCGTATTCTCAACTCAAAAAATTAATGAAAACCAGAAAATAGTTTAAAATAAATCGTATACGAATCGCATCGAACGATGCTTTAGCGAAATCTATCCTCTCCTCTCAGAGTTCAGCTGGCTGAACGGTTAGCGTCCCCGCTTCGGAATCGGGAGGTCGCGAGTTCTATCCTGGGTTGTGTTCGTGTTCTGTTTTTGCTATAATTTGCAATGAGTTTGACACGGCAAACTTGCTGCAAGTTCGTTTCATGGTGACTTCGGAGCTTTCGTTAACTTGCTGCAAGCTTACTGCAAGCTTGCACACTTGTCATGACAAATTTGTGGCAAACTTGCACTCTTGTCATGACAAATTTGTGGCAAGCTTGCTGCAAACTAAAATTGCTATCTGGGATTATAGAATATTATTCGTATAGTACAATATGATTTGATATGGTATAATATTATACAGTATGACATTATCCAATATTATGAAATAAACATTGTACATTGAAAAAGTCTTATGTTTTACACTGTTTCAATATTGGAAAAATATTGTACAATATTACTGTTTCGAATTTTATGATATTAGAGAATATTATGTGCTACGTGGGAATGGCGTAAAACAGTCGTGTGTCCAGAATTTGAAACTGAATTTCAATTTTTTTTCACAGCTCAGCTACATTTTATTATGAATTTGGTATATTTTACTCTGAGATTAGATAAGGCATAGAGGGAGTAAAAATTAAAAAAAAAAAAAAAAAAAAACTCTCCTACTTAGAACGAAGTTGCATGTCTGTCAAAATGCTGCACTGTGCATCAAAATTATGTGCATTTTATTCGTAAAACAAAAAACACGGGGATGTATTTTTTTTTATCTTTTTAAAAATTTGGATGTGTAATTATTGCAAGAGTGTAATTTTTTTTCTGGACATTTCGAGACGAGAAAGTTTTCTTTTTTTTATTAGCACGTGACTTCATTTGTTTGTACTGTGTTTTGATTTTGTAAAATCTGATAATAAAAGTGCTCACTTTTTTTCAGAGGGAGTAATTATTGGAAATAGCCTTAAAATAATTATAATTCAATATTTATTCAAACTTTAGGAAAATAGAGGATTTCGGTGCTTTGTTCATTTACAGGGAAGCATTCATTTGACCATGCGGTCGTGCTACATCCAATCCGAATAATTTGGTTATTAGAGGTAAAGCCTACTTGTAGTTTCAGCTGTAACAGGTAAACCTAAACACACCATCCTCATTTACGTTGTGCATGCCTGGAAGAAGCGAAGATGGATACGGATGTCGATAATAAATTTTCTGACGATGATGAAGTTGCATATGAAGTGAGTTTTTTATCATTTAAATATGAAGTAAAATAAAAGTTCCTTTTAGGTTCTAAACATCCTTCGTTTTGTAACTTTCGTTGGTATATCTTTCCGTTTGGCATCTGATTTCATCATGTTTGTAGCAGCGTGACGAAAAAAAGAATTTCGTTATTTAATATGCAGCATCGGTTTTAATTCCATCTGCATCAACCCTTTATTCTCGAGAAAAGCGTTATTCTTACATTTTGCCTGGTTTCTGCGTGATTGAGGGCGGGGAAGAAAAAGAAACGCATGCCATCTGCTGCTGTCATGTGTCGGCTATGACTGTTTTTATTATATTTTTTCTCATAGTCTGGCATCTTATTAATTTCATTCTTATTTTTCTTCAAAGTGCAATGATTCAAATAAAGTTCCTAAAACTGTAATTGATTTGAACTGTGAATAGTGTTCTGATGTCTTCAGTTCCATTTAAAATAGTCCCAATGCTGAAGAAAAGCTAACTTAATTGCTTCAGTTCTTTTTGCAGTTTGTGTGTAAATGATTTAATTTTGTTTTTAAAGCTTTATTTATTTAGTTTTTATTTTTTTTTAAAAAATAGCAGTCTAGTTATAGCTTTTGGCAGTACGCTGTTTTGTAAGATTTAATGTTGTGCAAATTTCATCATGTAATACAAAATCAAGCCCCAAGAGAATTCATTATGCAGTGGTTAACTCTATTAGTGCAAGGTATTGTATGATATATATCCACTATTTTGTTCAATATTTGCACCGTATCGTGAAGATATTGCAACAACATTGTAGAGCATCTTGTTATAGTAGGGAAGAGTTGCTATATGAACATTTTATGATGGTAAAAGTTAAGCTTAAGGTACGGAGCCATTCCTCTTTGCTTTGCATCGCCTACTTTTTGTCACCAAGGGCAAGATGGTTTGGCGACGTGACGACATTTATTTTGGGTGAGCAGTGAACATTTTATTGTTCTCTTGTGTACGCGAACTGGGCAAATTTTTTTTAACTTAAAAAAACATTAGCGGCTTCGCTTTCAGCAAAGCCGGAAGCTATTAGCTTCGCTTCTTCATTGAATGTTAGGAATCTACCTTCTTTTAAGAAACTCCAAAATGAGTTCTTAACGAAATATTTTGCAAATTCTATTAAATCGTCCAATAAAATTTAAATTAGTGCATAACTGACCAATGAAGATGATGTCCAGAACAATACTGCCTACTTAAGTACAGTGGTACCTCGAGATACGAGTGCCCTGACATACGAGTTATTTGAGATACGAGCGCTGTCGAGCAGCGAAGTTTTGTTTTGAAATACGAGCGACATTTGAGATACGAGGAACGGCCAGCTGCGACGCTGCACACGGCCGTGAACGAGCTCGTCGAGAAGCACTCTCAGGAACTGACGACCGAGGAATTACAAGAGTCACAGTCGCAGCAGCATTCGGGGGTTCTGCAAGAGATTGGTTTTGAGGAAGAGCCAGAGGTGGAGGATACTATCTCTACAAGTGAGATAAAAGAGATCTTGGGAATGTGGGAGAGAGTTTCACAGTTCGTGGAAAAGAAACACCCCGAAAAAGTTGCAACTGGCCGTGCATCGGAGCTATTTAATGACACTTGCCTAACTCATTTCCTCAGCATTCTGCAAGGGAGGAAGAAACAAACCTCCTTGGACAGTTTTTTTTTTTGAATCCGGCGAAAAAGGCAAAGACCAGTGAAGACAAAAGCAGTGACAAAATTTAAGCATACAGTAGCATTTAAGTTGTGTGTAAGTTACATTTATGTGACCAAAATACAAATACATATGTATGTACACTTTATAAAACCAGTTTTTTTCTTTACATTCCCTTTTATTATGTTTTTATACAATATTTGTCATTTATAAATACATTTTTATTATTCAAAAACACGTAACAAAAACAATTAGAGGTAGCATTTTTGGGGCTGGAACGGATTAACATAATTTCAATGGGGAAAATTGCTTTGAGATACGAGCAAATTGACATACGAGCAAGGTTACGGAACGAATTAAACTCGTATCTCAAGGTATAACAATACTGCCACCAAAGTTATAGTTTTTCAAGCAATAACTTGCCAAAATCATTACAATATTTTCTTATATTAACTTTAACACTGGCAAAAGCCCATGCACGAAACAGTAATTTGGCTTGAATTTATTTCTATAAGAATTTTTATTCTTATAGAAATAAATATATTATTGTTAGAAATTATGTTACAAAAATATTTTTAAACCTTAATAACAATTAGAGAAAACATTTCATCGCAATGGAATTAATAGCATTAAAAAGATCATTTTCTGGTCTTTAAAATGGCATAAAAATTATTGTTGTCTAATAAATATTTCAGAAGTTATTGGCAAAAAACGTCTAAGCATTAGGCTTAAAAGCGGCTAATTTTCATTATTTAATTCAATATCTTAAGAACTAATTAACTCTGAAAGTTGAAAATAGCACCTTTGACCTAGAAATATGCTCTAGAATGTCGTGTGTAAATTTCATGTCTCTAATCGTTCACCGTTTAGGAGGAGTTCTTGTGACCGACCGACCGACAGACAAATGCATGTAATTTCTGCTTTATTTTATAGATATTTATAAATATAAGCAAAATTTTCAGAAATAAAGGTAAATTAGTTCAAAGTGTATAAATTTGTGTTATTTCAAAACCGTCTGCACGCAATTAAAGTTATTAAACCTTAAAAAATGAGGAAAAACTGTCACAGAAAATAATTTGGTATCACTAAAAAGGTAAAATTTTGAACTTTAAGTTGGTATAAAAATAGTTTTTATCGGACAATTTGTTCTGAAGTTACAGCGGAAAAAAGGATCACCTGATAGTTGATTTTAAAAATAATTTATTCCACAGGTTTTCGCATTCCTGAAGGATCACGTGACAGTTGATTGAAAAATAAAATAATCTTCATCGAGAATCGCCGAGTCAATGGGCTTTATTAATTATTTAATTGTTATCTGCAGTCAATTCTGCTTTAACTGCTTAAGGACCAACTTATTTTGAAATGGAAGGTATTTAGGATGAGCTAATTCAGGTTATGTCCTTAAGGAGTAATGTATCTCCCCATAAGCTTTCTGCATTTGTTTTCAAAACTTCAAGTTGCAAAAGTAAACAGTCTGTCTAAGATTTTGGTTCATTTGCCCAGGTGTATTGTTTAGAACAATTTATTTAATTATTTTAACAATTAATTTTTTATTTATAGAACTATTGATGATAGAGAGATAAATTTTATATCAATTGGTAGAAAATTGTATTTCACTATTTTAGAGCTGTTAAATTTGAGATTAGAACGACAATTACTCTTTTAAATTACTGAAATTTATGTTCTCTAACAATGTAATAATGCTGTTTAACATCTCACGGTGCTATGGTGTTAATTTTATTGTGATGTCAGAGCGTCACCGAGAGATCTGGGTTATTATATTAGTAATATGTGTTACAAATTGTTGTGATGCATTTTGCTGAGTTATACTACTTCTGAATAATATTCAAATATATTTACTGGTAAATATATGAAAATTGAATAGTCTAAAAGTTTTTCACCAGTTTTGTTTTGAACTTTGTTTTATGAAACTAATTTTGCAAATAAGAATATTTACATTAATAGTACTTAATTTAAAATAATTTAAAAAAAGGACAGATGAGCTTAATTTTCATAAGCTAGCATTTCATTCCTTAATAAAAATATATCTGCTGTGATTTTGTTTATAATTTCTCTTTCTATCCTAAGAAGTCTTTACTGTAATCAATGTTCCATCACAGTGCGTGTATTGTTTGCTAGTTTGATCATGTAAAATAAATTATCTGTAAATTACTTTTTATCACAAAAAGCTTTAATGAAATTTTCTTTTATTTTGCTCTGTGTTTTAAGATTGCTGTTGATTTATGGATTGCACTTCTGTATTTCAGGCAAATGTACGACTCACCAAAACTCTGAGTGAAGTTTTAAACTTGTTCATTTATCCTATAAGGCATAGTGGTAATATCTCGCAAGATTCCACATGCCTTTCTGCTAGAATAAAGCCCAAACAGCAAAGGGTAAGCTATTTTCTTGCACTGAATGAAATATTTCTTATACTAAGTGAAAAAAAAATTATGATTAATAAATTTATCTTATATTTCTGTAGTAAAAACTGGAACTTTATATCTCATTTTCCAATTTTTTTTATAGAATAATTTTTAAAAAGGAGCCAAAATAGAAAAGGAAGCAACTTTTATTTCTCATTATACTCTTTTACCATTTTGTTTCAAAATTACTTTCTTTATATTTCAGCTTCCCATCAGCTCAAATAGAAACTTTTAGTGAATAGAAACACCATCATCTGTTGGATGAATAAATATGATTCCACTGTTTTTAATGAATGTCTGTAGAGCACTACAGTATATTCTCGATTATCTGGCATTCAAGTATCCAGAAAGCTCAACTAACCGGAAAAATTAGAAATCCAATAGTTTTTCTAAAAATTTTACATCTGCGCACCCGTGCCATTCCATTCACGTGGACAATTTATTTCTGGAATGAAACATCCGCTCCGCACGGAGGGGCATAAAAAAAAATCAAAATATAGTACTGTGACGTACACAGACTTGTTTAATGGGAAGCGCCTTAAAAGCAAAAGTGAGAAAAAAAATAATAAAAGGTACTCATCTTTCATTGAAAAACGAGACCTAAAACCAAATTGACAACACCCCCCCAAAAAAAAAAGGTAAAGGGACAGAATCGGTAAAAAACAAAGCTCATGGGGTTACTCCAGATTGTTAATTCTCTTTCTTTTCCTTTATTTATTTACTCTCCGAATACCAGTAGGTGTTGATTCCGATTATTTAATATCGCATATGGGAGAATTGGAGGCCCCGCGTATTGCACAATAACAATTGCAATTTTTTAAAAGATAATTAGTTTCGATATGCAATCTGGGATTTCTTTATGATTACTTAAAAGAGTTTTATTACGCTTGCTGAGTAGAATAGTTTTCAGTTTTGTCGGCTATTTTTATACAGTGAAACCTCTTCGAACGGCCACCCCTACATAGCGGCCACCCCTCTTAACGGCCAATTTTTCGTGGCACGGATTTTTCGGCCCATAGACCTAATGTTAAAATAACCCCTAGCAACGGCCACACAACCCCTCTGAATGCCCGCCGGGTGGGTTCTCCCATCCCATTAACAAACGCATCGGCTAGAGATTTACTTTTTAAACTGAAAAACGAACTTAAAAAAATGGTTTTTTCCCGAGAAGGGTAAAAAATCACAAATTGTATCCTTTTTTCAAAAAATGTAAAAAATTATTAAATAAAGTACTATTATCTCTTTAGATAAGTCTCAAACTTCATTTTAAATAAGAAATATGTGTCAGACTTGTTTATATTATGTATTATAGCAATTATCTTGTGATTGTAACGAAAACCCTTCAGAGCGGCCAATTTTTCTCGGAACGGAGGAGTGGCCGCTCAGAGAGGTTTCACTGTATATATTTTTTTTTACAATCTATATATTTACGGTAAAAATTCGGCTACGGATTATACCTTTTTTTATCGTTAATGTTAAATTAAAATCTTCATAATATGTTTTGTAAATACAATATTATGGAAGATACAGAAGTATTCTTAAAAATTATATTTAATGCACTTTTCAAAATGACAAAAACAAATTATTTGGCAGAAAAAAATAAAAAAGGCCGCCCCCCCCCCCCATTTATCCCGTCACACGCAACCATCCGGACTTTTCAGCTACCCGGAAATCGCCGTTTCCCAAGCATGCCGGTTAGTTAAGCTTTTAGTGTACATGCATAGAACTGAATCTGGAAACACTTGTATTTGAAAGGCTTGACAGCAATCTTTTAATAATTAGTATCTGGCATCTGTTAAAAGTGCAAATAATAAATATCTTTTAGTTCATGAAAGTTCGACCAGTCTCTCTTTCTTGCCAACTATTTTTTATAATTTTCTATCAAAATAGTTGTGATATTTCAGAGATTATAAAATATCTATCCTATTAAAATTCGAAGGTAAACAAACGTATGTATGTATGTCCTTCTATTTTCTCACGAACCGCCGAACGGAGAAGCGCGCGGAAAGTACCAAAAGATGGGGAATAATTCAAGGACTCCATTTCGGCCATTTAAATATCGAAATTTTAATTAGTGAAAAAGATATTAATTAAAAACTAATTTATAACAATACTTTTCATTGTTTCGGATACTTTATAACAATACTTTTCATTGTTACAGCGAAATTCAAAATATATTTTATTGTTGAAGTCGTTTACTTTAAAGAACATCTTTACAACAATAATAAAAAAGTGACGCTGACAGAAATGAAAAAATGTATTGTTGAAAGTGTATAAATTCTTTTTTTATCCCCTGATATAACGTCCAACAAAATCATTTTAACGAAATTAAAAGGGGTGTTTTGTTTCTGTAAAGTTATGTGCCAAAAGATAAAGATTAGTTATGTTAGTGATTTTAATCATTATTCATTGATTTGATCAAGTTTAAATATTTGTGGAAGCTTCTATTTTAAGCTGATATTTGGAAGTTACTATTTTTGCTTTGTTCAATTCTCGCTTTTTCCGATGCTTAAAAGAAAAAGAGGAATTACAGGGGATGCTGCCAGTAGACGGGAGGCAATTAGAAAACGTGAAAGGAGAGTTGTTGAAACTGAAGAAGAAAGAAGCCGCCGATTATCAACTATGGCACAACGTGACCAGGATATAAGAGCGAAAGAAGCAGAAGAACAAAGAAATAGCCGATTATCAGACATGGCACAATGTAGCCAGCAGAGAAGAGCCGAAGAAACAGAAGAACAAAGAAATATCCGATTGGCAGTAATGGCACAACGTGGCCAGGAGAGAAGAGCCGAAGAAACAGAAGAACAAAGAAATAGTCGATTGGCAGTGATGGCACAACGTGGCCAGAGAAGAAGAGCGGAAGAAACAGACGAACAAAGAAATAGCCGATTGGCAAAAATGGCACAACGTGGCCAGGAGAGATGAACCGAAGAAACAGACGACCAAAGAAATAGCCGATTGTCAGCCATGCTACAACATGCAAGAGAACGCCGTCTAAATGATATTGAAGGACAAAATCACCATCAGATACAAACTTTTTATGCATCTAGAAGTGTTCTTTACCCTATTGTGGAAGAACACAACTGTGGAGAAATGGACAATCTCTGTCTGAAATGCGGAGGGTTGTATTTCCGGGATGAAAAGAATACCAGAGGAATTTACACTCATTGTTGTCATAATGGAAATATAATTGAGCAGGCTTCAGTTTATCCAGTGGAAATGAAAGGATTGATGGATGGCCCCGATGAATTATCAGTGCATTTCAAAAATAACATAAGGTCGTACCAGTGCTTCAATGGGTGCACAGATTGTACCGTCTACAGGGAGAGGAGCGTATTGCTTCAGAATTCATGGGCAAATTTATCACATGACCTCTCATCTACACCCAGCTGAAGCAGGAGGTGAAAACACTAATACAACACACGTCAACAATATTATAACACACATTAGGCATGTGTCACGTGACCTCAGCTATTATTCGATTTAGCCCGTGCAACGCCGGGCCATACAGCTAGTATTAAATTAATATTTAATAATGAAATTCCAATTACTTAAGATGTAATGAGGGTATCTTTTCTTGCTTTAATTATTTCTTGAACTCAAAATTAACTGGAATGGTTAACTCTAAATGTTCAATAATATTTCATCACTCTTTTGATTTATGTATGGATGTTTAATTTTAGTTATTGAATAGTTTTATAATAACAATTTCCTTAAATCATATTGCCAGTTTTTATCAACTATTAAAGCAACCTCTGATTTTGTTTCTTCTTTTGTATGCTCTTAATTATTTTAAAAAGAATATAGTATATTAATATTCAAAAGCTAGTGAATGAAATTGCATAGAATAACGTTACTTTGTAAAAGTGTAGTTCAAGTGTAAATTAGAGCCTAAAGTTCAGAGATGAGATTTTTCCGCTTTTTGGTGGATTTCTGCTTTTTTTTCTTATTTTGGAGAAATTCCCCTTTTTTGTCTTTTTTTCTCGCAAAATTTCCTCCCCCCTCGGATTTCTGATTTCC
>BGPR01040223.1:0-14031 GCA_013235015.1 Araneus ventricosus | reverse complement strand
TTCCTTAGTAAAACGCTTGGCCAACACAAACGTGGCGATAAATTCATGGTTTGGAAACATTTAGCTGTAATTTTTTAATTAGTATATTAGCCAGTATCTTGTTGAAGATCGTATTAGAAGTGAGCTTTAATTAAATAAAAATTTAGACAAGATAATTAAATTAGTTCTCGATGGTAAACAGCCTTTTAGGTAAATAAGAGTTATCTATATACATAAAACAGGAAACTATGTTTGTGTGTTTGTTCGTTTTTGGGTTCTTTATGCATTCCCACACCGTTGAACTTACGGCGCCAAATTTGGAGCAGTAATGGATTAGCACAAAAGGTAGCTAACGCCGTAAAAATTATTTTAAAATTCGAATTAGAGTTTTATTTATTTAATTAAATAACGAAAATTAAGTCATTTTTAGATGTTTCTCGCTAATAACTTCTGAAATACTTATGGAACGAAAATTATTTTTACATCAACTTAAAAAGCAAAAAACTATCTTTTTAATGATACCAATTTAATTGCTGTACTATGTTTTTTCTAACTGTAATTAAAGTTTCAAAATTGGTTTATGTGGAATTTAAAGTACCCACTTACTTCGTTCCTCTTAGGATCGCCAACTCTTTGCCGCCAAGAACGGCGATGAGAGAACATTTGTTTTGGATGCGGCTAGATGTTTTAACGATTGACAAGCGCGCATGCGCACAAATTGATCTTTTCATCGGTGTTTTGCTTATCAGGCTATACTGCACCAAGTTTCGATTGGACTGTTTTGCTCAACATTTCGATGCGATTGGTCGATAAATTCGAATTTGAATGAAACTTCGTTTGGAATTTTTCGGATTGAATATTGGTTCAGTACCGTGTATGTTACTCGGTGTATTTCGCTTCTCAATGAATAAGCGAAGCTACGAGTATTCCGCTATGCTGAAAGCGAAGTCGCTGATATTTTTTAAGTTAAAAAATTTGCCCGGAACACGCTTGAAATGCCGCAGACATTGCGTGCGGAAATTCTAGTTTTCAGAATTTTTAAAAAAACCTAGATTCCTAACATTCAATGAAAAAGCAAATCTACTAGTTTTCTGCTATGCTGAAAACAAAGCGCTGGTGTTTTCTAAATTAAAAAAATTTGCCCGGTACACGCTTAAAATGAAGCAAGCATTGCGTGCTCAATCTCTCATATTCAGGTGACGCATGCGCAAGAGAGCAATACAAATCGCACTGTGCAATACAATCGAAATTGCGCCAAGAAAAATTGGCAAGAAACAGGTGCATACCGTAAACTCCACATTTACCTCAAAATTTATGTGAAACTCGAATTCTAACAATGCTTTTATTGTTATAAAATCAAATGTATTGTTTCATCAACTCCTTTATTCCCGTGTTTTTACCATTGTTAAAGCTAAGAAAATATTCCTTTTTTTGGTCAAGGTACACTTCTTACTTCCGCTGTTATTATGTAGCAATGGCAGACGTTTAGAAGACGTAAGTCTTCTTAAATCTGATAGTTAATCTATTTATTCTATAATTATTAAGTGTTGACATCGGATTAAATTTCATCCTTTTTACTTTTTCGTCATATATTTTACTCTTTCAGATATGAATAGAAATTTGAGATCTTGCAGAACTATTCCATAAAATGTTTATAAAATCTATAGGAACTGTTCTGGTTGAATATAAAGATAACTGAATTGAATGATAAATACAAAGAATAAAAACTATTTATAAACCAAATTTACTAATTGGATCAATAAAATTATTGAAAAAAGAATTTAAAAATATAATCATTCATCAATATATATGTAATTTATGAAAAACAGGTTTGGCGCCAGTGGGGGTGGCCAGGATCCCCTGTCGGGGATGCTGTGTTCCTGTTCACGCAACAGGGTATTCAACTAGTAGATAAATAAAGATATGTCGAAAATTTGAGACCATTTTCGTTACAGCAAGTTGTGCCGCCATGTTGGGCAGACTCTAGCTCCACTCCTGGTGAAAAAAGATCGTTATTATACTTAAAAATTTAGTAAGAGACGTAAGTGTCTTTACGTTCGTTCTTAAAACTTAACAAACTGTTTTTTGTGTTTCTGTGGTTCCTATTAAGCGGCGCTGCAACCGTTTATGAGCAGAGAACCCTCTTTTTCTTTTTGTGGTGCGTATTTTTATACATGATATTTAGTTATATATTAGAGTAATATTAAGATATACAATCGACGCTAGTTATAACGACCACACATTATAAAGACCATTCCATTATAACGACAGTGATAAAATCCCCAACTGTGTTTCCCTATGCACTCTATGTTATTTTACTTCCGGTATAACGACCGTCCAGTATCGTTTAATCCCAATACAACGTCCGAATTCAGCGGACACTCTTTCCGGTATTTTTCCAGAATTCCTTTATTTTCTACTTTAAAATCTATTTTAGAAATATATTTTTGATTGATAAAATTTTATTTTTAATACCAATGATAAAAAATAATTTGAGTATTTAGTTGGAATCCCTTTAAAAATAGCCTATCTTTACGGAACTGCTGAACGTGCATGTGTACATTTTTTAGTTATATCCACTATAGCGACCACTCGTTATAAAGACCTTTTGCTGCGGGACGCAGAGGATCGTTATAACGAGCGTCAACTGTATATTGTATATTGAAATATACACATTATAAAAACAAATATAAAAGCATGCTTAATAATAGAGTTACAACTCTTTTGTCACCATATCCAGATTAAATCAATTTTTTTATAATTTAGAAATGCTAATAAAAATGACAAGTTTTATTTAAGCTTCAGATATTAGCATAAAATTCCGCAACATTTTCAGATGACTTTGATTTTGAGATATTGGTTCCTATAATAGAATTCGTATTTTACAATTTTGAACTTGCTTGCAGTTATTGTGATCTTAGTCACTTTTTAAAATATCATAAGCACAAACTGGTATATATTTGGAAAATCTTTATTAAGCTTGCAGTTATTTTATGAATAGAAGAGTATCTTTTTATAATATCGCATCTCCGTCAATTTCAGTCTTTAGTATTCATTTGTGTTTTTACCATTACATCTATTTTTGCGGATTCCTGATTGAAAAATTCTTAGTTTAAAGAAAATTATCTGTAAGTATTTAATTTGCATATGAGTCAGTTTCGTGCCGAAGATCATATCAGATTTGAGCTTTAATTAAACAAAACTTTAAAAAAAGGATTATTTATTGCTGATTAGCACCCCTTTTATGTGAATTATATAAAAGTTATGGTATTTTGATCAAAAATAATGAAAACGCGTTTAATCCTTAATTCAATGTATAGCATTATTTACCACTATTTTTAATCCAGGATATGATATATAAATTGGTTTATTTGGCAGTGCAATTGAACATTTGACGCCAAAGATTCCGTATATGAATTGCTGCTTCTTGATCTAAGAGCCGCATATGTGAAAAAGAGCAGATGGTAATCTCCGGCTTAATGCTTAAATAAGTGGTGGCTTCAAACCTCTGTTTGCTAAAAGTTCACAGCGCCAATGGCGGCAGAATGGCAACACACTTCCAACTGCAGAGAAGAAGAATCGGAGGTCTCACTCTATAGATCCTAATGGTAACATTTTAACATTGCACTTCACATAGACAGTACGCCATCTGTGGCCAACAACGGAATTTACCAGAGTACGTCAGCGTGAAAAAAACTAAACTTAGTTATTTTATTTATAAAAGTGAAACTAAATGTTACAAATTTTTGATTAACTTAAATCTACTTTGATATAAGTTAGGAAACATGTATTAAATTTACCTATTCTTATGAAGATCGAACACAACAAACATGGCGGCGACCATGGTGTTCCGTTTGAAACGGCGCGGGTATAGAAATGGCTAGTTCTCTTTGTTGGCGAGTGGGGGCGCTGATCAAATTGCGGAGTGAGACCTCTGATTCTCCTTCTCTATATTATGCAATATTTTCCGATATTATATAATATTATACGATATTGTACAATATTATCTGATATTGTACAATATTATCCGATATTATATAATATTATACGATATTGTACAATATTATCCGATATTATATAATATTATACGATATTGTACAATATTATACAATATCGTACAATATTGTACGATATTTCTGTGCTACTAGGGATAGTTTCCATTTTGCAGTGGCATTCTGTGAGCCGATGAGTGAAAAAAATCAAACATGGCGCAAGGGCTGCGACACTTCGCCATGTTTTAAAAGTAGCGAATATTAATAAAGCAGAATGCAATTGAAAGCAATTATGATTTTGTTTTTATATATTTTGTTCGCCGCAGGAACGAAAAACCTTAAATATGGTTTTCTTTATATTTTTAAAGCGCAATTAGCATCAAAACTTTATTCTATACTATTGATACAATCTTATATAACAGAGATTCCCAACCTGTGGTACGCGTACCCTTGGGGGTACACGAACTGAGAGTCAACAATGGCAGACACAAGAAAACATACTGGATTAAAAAAGTTACTGAATTTTGTTTCTCCAAGTTCGTGCGAAAAGTAAAAGTTGGTCAAGTCCTAAAGCCTACCAGCCAGGATTATTTGTGAATCATCAATGTGGTAGGAAAAGCTGTAGCTTCAATAGGCGTTACTATTGCATGCTTTTTATCTTTGTTCTTCTAGTTTAGGCTTATCGAGAACAATCCGGAATCCTCTCAAAGCTTCTTGCTTTGACGTTTTTATTTAAAGCGCGATTTAAATAAAAACGAATTGATCATTAATTGCTCGATGGGATGCATAGTGAATAACGAATAATAAATTATTAAAATACTAGTTTCATTTCCTTTGGCGTTGAACTAATACTAATGCAAAAATTGAATAAAGTGTGAAATCAAAAATGAGTCCAGTAAATGTTATTAATTCGAGCCATTTGACTCTTAAGCTTACCTGAGCCTTTAATTATTGATAAAAACTCCCTTGTATAGAGGGATAGAGAATATGTTTGGAGGAGGTATATGACAGAAGGGGGTAAGCGAAAATAAAAAGACTAATCAAGGGGTACACGAGAGAAAAGAGGTTGGGAATCCCTGTCATATAAGAATAAAAACAAAAATTCAAAATGAAGGTACCCGGCCATGCACGTTATCAAGAGTCTCACACAGCAAGGGTTCAAAAGAAGTCAGGAATTTTTTCAGTAAGTGGCTTGACAAAGTGTAAAAATGTAGCCCCTCGTAACCCAAAATGTAAGAGTAAAGAAAAAACAAACTCTGCTTACAGAAAAAAGTTTATTGACAAAAAAATGTTTATAGGCACGTAAAAGTACAACGGAGTATAGGGAGTTAACAACAAAATTTAAAAATTAGTTTCAAAATTTGCTGGCTTTTCCGGACATTATTGTTTTTTATAATTTTTAGCTTCAGGCGGCTAAAATGTAATAAAAAAATTAATTTTTTCCTCAAAAAGTCCCCCCTTCCCGAATGAAACTACTCATACGAATCAGATGAAACTTTTCATGAAATGGCTTTGTCCACTGAATTATGTTAAAATTTATGTGTTGCTATTCCAAATTTTTAAAGCATCAGTTGTAATAAAACATATCACAGGCTATTAATTGCTTTTAAATGGAAAGTACGAGTAGGCTCATTTTTATATTTCCGTAGTAAAAATATTTGTGGTCAATATCATAAGATTTCTTACGACGCCACAATTTCATTTTAACATTATAGAATCAAGATTCTGCTAGCCTATAATTTCGAAATGAATATACATGGAATAATGAATTTTGACTTCCTCCAATAACTTTTGATGTAGTTTTGAAATTTAGTGAAGAAGATGAATATTGCATTAGAAAAGTTGAAGTTCGTTCATATTTCAATATGTAGACGATCCCTTCTGAAAGTTTTAAGAAAGACATTCTTCAGAAACCTTTCATCCCTTTCCAATGGTACATTTTATATGTTTCTACAATGATAGTTTCCAGAATAAAGCTCGGTGGTTCACTTTTTTCTGCGATTGTGTGTATAAGTCTTACAAACAAAAAGATTTTTTACTGGTTTGTTGTTAGTTGATTTATCATGTAAAATCCAAGAAAACTAGAATATTTTTACAATAACTCCTTTTATATTATCTTACATTCTAAGCATAAATAGAGAAAGTGTTGTCAGAAAGTTTCCTCTTGAGATCTTGAAGAATTTCGAAGTTTTAAACTACTCTGAGTCCATTTTCATAATTTAGAGAAGCATGGAAACAGGTTTAAAATTTGTAGTTATTTTAAGATATAATTTCGAATTTTTATTTGAAATCAATTCTTTGATCACGAAGGTTTTCCTTAAAAACTATAACAAAAGTATGAAAATGACTACAATATCTTATCAAGAGATAGGCTTTCAAGATTACTCCAAAAATAATTTTTCCATTTTTGTACCATTTTAATCTTTGTTTAACTCCTTAACCGTTGTGCACGTACGTCATATGTGCATCGAATTATTGTATTTTCAGTCTTATAAATTAAAAAATCATTAATTAGCTTTGTAGCGGTTACAATTCACTGCCTTCTCCTTTTCATGGTAGATGGCGCTACTAGAGTCATCCGGGTTTTTCCCATGATGCCTCTCTCTCTTCTTCTGTGTACTTGTGTTGTGTTGTTGTTCTCTGTCTTGCGTCTTGTACCTTTTAATGTACTGTGCCGTTGAACTTAGCCATCTAATAAAAATGGTTCCTGAAATTGAATTGATTCTTCAACAGCGGCATTCCATATAAACATGAGTCTCGTCCCTCTACAGATTTATAATTTGGCACAAAAATTACGCAGAATCCATAAACATCTCAAGTATTCTATGCCTTCTGAGATGAATGAAAACGAGAGCCTCTTTCCGAAACAGGAGGGGTCGTCTTATTAGATAACAAAGAAAATAAAACTATTAAAGGGTTAATAGTTCTGTTTTTTATTAATGCTGTAAAATCTTTCTCCCGTAACTTGCTGTAAGATCAATAACGAGTAATGTTAATAATAGTTTAAAAATAGGTTTTTTTCGTTGGAATTTTAGCCGAATCGTTTCCCAAGCGCTGCTGAATTTCTTTTCCTTTTAATGAGTTATAAAGTTGCGTGCCTTACCTGAATGTCATGCAAAGTCATTAAAACGTGTAATGAGCGCTCACTGAAAATTGCTCTGTAATTGCCATGTTTTGTCGAGGCATATTTTAATATAGAATACACACAGTTAAGATGAAAGGTTTTTTATAAATATAATCCTTCCTTTCAGTATAAAGAGTACACGGTTCTATATTAATTACTTTCGAACTTATTAACATAGAACACTGGATATATTTTATATACATGAATATATTTTAACATTGAAACTGTTTTATGCATCGATACATGTCGACATTGATTTTGTTTTATGCATGAATGCATGTCAACAATGAATGTGCTTTATACATGGATGCATGCCAACGTTGAATATGTTTTATGCATTCCTATACGTTATCAATGAATACGTTTTACACATGGACAAATGATTTTAAAAAATATGTGAAAACTTTTACATGGTTACCTTGGTATTACATCGGATATGCCATAAACATTTGAAATCCACTAAAGAAATTGGAAAATTTAAGTTATTAATTCTTTTTCATTTGCCTTTCAATTTGAGGAAGAAATATAATTTTTCCCTGAAAGTAGGCATTTTGAACAGTTAATGATATTTTAACAAAGAATATGCTTCATGGAGGACTAAAATTTATTAAAACATTACGCAAAAATCCCAACCTAAATTCTACCAAGCGACCACATAATTTTGGATGTATCAATGTAAGTTAGTAGCCAAAAGACAACAGGTTAAATGCAATTCAACTTAAATATTTAAACTGTTTATCGTTTACATAAAAAAAATTGCTAGAAAATTTACCCTTTTTGGATTAACCATTAATCAAATGTGTTCGATTATATTCTGACAAATTAATATAATAAATAATAATTATTAAATAATTCTCTAATAAAAATACAGAATTACGAGAAAGATATTATTCCTGATTATTTTTTATTCTGGGCCGATGATAAGTTGCAGAGACAATTTTTAATTCTTCCCTCGCCACTCAGTTATGAATTGCAGTTTATGGTGTATTTATGTAGGAATTGTATTTTTGAGGTCTAGCTTTAGTAGTGTAATTTTAATTCCTTTCTATAATATTTTTAGCGAGCCGAAACAGTCCAATTTGAATAAGTATTAGGTCAGCAGAAATCAAGATAACGGAGCCCTTGGAGCCATCACGCACTCTCCGCCGGATGAACCACGTGACGCGCGTAGGAGTTGAGTTCTGTTAAAACGTAGCGCAATGTTTCTAATCAAGCAGAAGGCTCGGAGAATTAAAATGGTATAGGCGTCTGCGTGTGTTTGAGTTTGAGGATTGACCTCTACGGGGATGACCTCGGTAGCAGCAAGGCTGGGCGATGGCTATCTGCATATTTTTACTATAATGTAAGTGATAAGTTTCGTAGTATTAATTCTAATTATGTTCTAATCACTATCCTATATCCAAATGTAAATATTTATCTCTGTAATTACCTCTCTCACTTATATTTTGTTCTTTAATAAAATTAATTATTAATCAAATATCATTTCTCTTCATTATCTTTCTGTGCACACCCCTAGGTACGTAGGAAGATTATTTTCCTTTCTTCCGTGTGGGCTGGTTTTGGGTGATACTCTTCAAATTTATTTTTCCCAGACCCCACATAATTTGGGGCAACGGCCGGGATATAGGAAAATATTTCCGTCTCCACATTTATAAAATTATCCGGCAGATATTGACAACGTGGTAATAAAATTCTTTCCATAATAATCCTGAAATAGAAGCATCTCTTGAAACTCCCTGAATCCAAGAGTGTCTCTTATATAACCGTTGGTTTTCAAAGAAACGCGATCAGTAATATATCTAATAAAAACAGTGACCCAATTAGTTTACTCAATTTATATTTAGATGCATTCATGACAATGACAAGATAATTGACGACGACTAATAATAGTTAAAATAGACATCTTTATTCGATGATAAAAATATAATTATATAAATACAACCGATTTAATCTTAATCCTCGATTAAACATAATTACGAAATAGAATTAGCCGGGGGTCAGAAGAAGGGCGATGATAATAGTAGTTCGTCATTTCTAATAATACTACTACACATTACTGTAACCAACGTTATCACAATTCTAACCGTATTTATATTGGTAAAAGATGTGACGTCTATAGAAGCTATTTAGCATAAACCCAAACTGGTTTGCTTTACTGATTGATTAATGTTAGATCTCGTCTAACAATAACCATGATTCGAAAAGGTTGATCAAAAAGAACATTTTGTCAATCAGTATTTGTAGCAAAGCTAACAGTGTCACTTGGTGGCGCTGCTCCCTTCTTTCGTTTTTAGATTCTTTTTCGAACACTTGTCATGTGTTGTATATCATTTTTGTGTTCGCTTGTGATGTGTTGTGCTTTCACCAAAAAAAATTCATGGGTAATCTCTAAAATGTTGCCTTCGCGTTCTTCTGACAGGTTAGAACAAACTTTGATTTTATATTGCTAGAATGAATTTGCGAATGATCGAGGTTTTATCAAAGTCACTGCAATATCCCTTCAATAGAATCATGCACATCATTTACTTCTTATTGTAAGACTAGCCACCTTCAGCGACCAGCTTGTTCGCCGGGAATATAATTTCAATTGAATCTCTTATGCATAATTTGATATTCATGGTTCCCTTAACAATTTCAAATTTCAAACTGTGATAGGCATTTAATCCATGTTCTTCCATGGACAAAAAATAACCGAAAAAACCGGTTAACCGGAGCAAAAAAAAAACGGTTTTCGGTTGAAACCGGTAGGTTTTTCCCATCCCTAATCTGTGTTGCACATTTAACCTGGTGTGTGTATCCGTTTCTTTTATTTAATTCACTGACAAAGAGTCATCTGTAGCGACACCACTTTACATTTTTGACTCCATGTTCTATTGTAAAGATTATTTAATTCTGTATGCCTGATATCCCCTTAGAGTTTGAAAACGACCTTTCTGAACAACCTGCATACTATGTAAAGTTACTTTGTCTACTGTACTAAGTAAAGTTCTAATCTTCCTTATATATTTATAGTGCGTTCTCTTTATCTTTATCGGACTAATAGAGTAATAAAGTGAATTGTTTTATTCCTAGAGTATTAAAGTGAATTGTTTTATTCCTATGAAAAATACTGAAGCAAATGAGAAATACTCCTCATATATTTATAGCTTGATCTCTTTATCTTTATCTGACTAATAGAGTATTAAAGTGAATTGTTTTATTCCTATGAAAAATACTGAAGCAAATGAGGAATACTCCTCATATATTTATAGCGTGTTCTCTTTATCTTTATCGGACTAATAGAGTAATAAAGTGAATTGTTTTATTCCTATGCAAAATACTGAAGCAAATGAGGAATACTCCTCATATATTTATAGCGTGTTCCCTTTATCTGACTAATAGAGTATTAAAGTGAATTGTTTTATTCCTATGAAAAATACTGAAGCAAATGAGGAATACTCCGCAATTTCTGATTAATATCCAACGCAATTAGTTCTGTGATATGAATAAAAAATCCTCGCTTTTCATCGAAATCAGTTCGCTCTCTCAGAAACCAGATTAAAATACCCAAGTGCTCTTCGCAATGCTCGAGCGGGCACAATTGGATCGCGGCCAGTCGAACGTCAGGAATATGAAAAGGATTTACACCAATAATTAATTTCCCGGATCTCACCTGAAAATACCTCTGGAGTCGATCAATACACCCAACTCGCCCAGATATAAGGCTCTTTTATTGATTTATTGGGTGGAAGCCTTAGAAAATTTTCGTAAAAAGACGAGACAATACCCGTTTCGTTAAACTTTTCATCGTTGGTTTAATGATGTGGAGCGACCGAAACGCTACGAGCGCCACCGAACTCTGCCGAGCGATAACGAAACGCTTCTGGTTTGAAAAGAAGGCCTCGGGCTCTGCTGAGGTACGCAATCTGGTCTTTTGTTGCCAACTTCAGTTGCAGAAATTTATGGAGATGAGGGTTAAAAAAGTTTGAATCCTATCAAAGGCTACACAATGAGCCGGCGTGCAAGTTGTTTTTTAAAAAAGTTTCCGTGTTGAAAATGTCGTTTTTTTAGGTTTAAGAAACCTGAGTGGTTAAGGACTATAATAAATGCATTGAAGTATTTTCAAAAAATAAACTATTCAATTTAAGCTAGTAGGGGTTTTTTTTGCTGTTGTTTTTGCTATTAAATATCATTGGAACCTTTCGGCTAAGAATGTTTTTCATCGTGAAAAATAAAATTTTTCTTTATACAAAGAATTACTTGAATAGGCAGACGAAATTTGAATCCTTTATGTAATGTGTATTGGATAATTATTTATTTGCCTGAAATAGTGAAGATCATACCAAAATACAGCTTAGATCTTTTTGGCGACTTCTGAGGATTGTTTGATGGTTAAATTTTAACCAAACTGTTCAGACCATCACTTGCAGTTAAAGTTTTAACCAAACGATTTCGACAGTCACTTGCGGATAAATATTAAACCAAACGATTTAGCTAATTGCAATAGTTTCATTTGGAATTTAGCTTTTTAAGAGCATTTAAGAGTTTTTTTAGCCGTTTTAAATAAAAAGAATTAAACTAACTCAAAGAACCCAGAATTCAACGTTTTGTGCAGTGAAGAAAAAACTGGTTCGAGTTTGGCCCTTGATACAATATCCAAATGGATTTGGCGGATGCCTAAATCGGAGGATTACCGAAAAACAGAAGTGTATCCAAAGCAAGCGGGAGTGGTCTCCCCTAAACTTTCTCGTATACTTCCCCAAAAAGGTGCTGTTTCCCCTCCCCCCGCGTGGATAAAAAAATTCGAACCTACTGTAACCCAGAATCCAATGACTATCAGAAGGTTTTTTATTGTAGATTATAGTGATTGCAAAATATTTAGGTAAAGAATCAAATTCAAAGAGATGCGTACTAAATTAAACATATGTATCATACACTTCCACTCTTGCCGGCTCAAGGACAAAGTGACGTAATCCTTCCGCGTGCACAGAGATTGCTACCAGTACGCAAGCGTATGGAGAATCGGATTAGAAAAAGTAATTATGGAATTTGAACAACCGATTTTTGACCGACCAAATTTTGTTTCAACCGATTGAAACGAAATTTGGGCACAGATCTATAATTAATATTAGCAACCGTCATACCAATTTTTATTTATCTAAGCAAAAGGGTTTAGGAGATATAATTTTTACAAGTATGCGATTATAGAGTCCGACGGACCATCATCCCTTCGACGGATTTGGTCCAAAATTTGATACGGACCTACACTCATGGTGATAAAACTGTGTACCAAATTTTATTCGTCTAGCTATTCAAGTTTTTGAGTTATAGTGTTCACATAAAAATTACGGACAAACAGACAGACTTCCCGTGGAAGGATTTTGTCCAAAATTTGATAGAAATCTACAAATTATGTGTAAAGATCACATACCAAATTTCATCCCCGCAGCTCTAATAGTTTTCGAGTTATCGTGTTCACAGACAGACATGATTCCAAAATTGTGTTTTTCGGACTCAGGGAGATCTAAAACGTGGAGATTCGTCAAAATCTCGAGTTCGAATTTTTTGACGATTACAATACTTTCTCTTTGTATACTTCGTATACAAGAAAGTAAAAAAAGAAATAGAAAACTCGTTCATAAATTTTTCCTTTTTATTCTTTTTTCTTTCTGTGTTCGAAGTAAGAAAGGAAATGTACTGTAATCGTCAAAAATTTCGATCAAAAAATTTGGATGGCTCTCCACACTCTATACTTTTCTGAATAAAAAAAAACTATTTATGGAATTATGTTTATACGTCTCTTAGCTTGTGTGTAAGTAAACGGCACGAGTTGAGTGGATAAAATTTGGAGTTTGTTTTCACACCAAAATTATTTATTTGCTACAAATTTTGGAGAAAATTCGTCTAAAAGAAGAGCGGCTTTTCCATACATGCAATTTTCTTCACTATTCTATGAATCTAAAAATAACGCCATATTATCGGAATCAATTGACCCATTCATGAAACACATTCAGTGTTTTAAGTGAAATAAAATAAAGACTTATAATCCAATATTTTGCTTCATATTAAAATGCAACTAATATTGTTAAACAACGATTATTGTAAGTTAGTATTCAAGTTTACTGTCTTTACTAATAGAAGTTTTTCTATTAGACTAGTATGATTGACATTTTCTTAGAGAAAACTTGAACCCTTTTAAGATTATTAACTTCTCACAGTTAAAGTTAAGAAACAAGGCATCAATCATTACTTTGTATATATTCGTTTGTATTTAACAGAATTCAAACCGCAAAAAAATTTCAGCTGTGTAAACCGTTGTTTGAATTAGTAATTGAACTGCAAAATCATCTGCATATTAGTTTATTTCTTTGAATAGAAATTCATATCAATTGGTGTTTCGAAGTCTTAACCATTCTAAAACAGACCGTAACGCTTTATTTTAAAAAATTCATAAATTGATTTAGGTTTCGAAAGAGGTCTATGAACAAATACTATATAAGATTTGAATTTTGAATTAGTTCTTATAAAATTTTCTAAAAATAGCCAATACAAATCTTAAGAAAGAAATAAAGAATCACTTATGAAATGGCAGAAGAAATTTTAAACTAGGAAAATGATCAGTTCACAAAAAAGATAGCCTTAAGTAAATTTATGTCAATGCAGGAAATGCATCATTTTTTAAAAAAATTGTATATGCTTGAATAAATTAATGAAAGCAAATAGGGAAATACTCAAGAGATTTAGCAGAAATATACATCACATTAATTCGACATTTTGAATAAATAAAAAGTACAACTCGGACGTTTTCCTATTCTTGCCATTTCATTAAAATTAAAAAAATTGCTTTTGCTCAGCGCTGTTTCGAAATGAAAAATCAAAGCTTTCCTCAATAAAAGCTTTTTTCTGACAGAACTCTCTTGAGACAAGAATAAAGGACTGAAAAAAATAAAGTTGTTT
>BGPR01040222.1:0-11367 GCA_013235015.1 Araneus ventricosus | reverse complement strand
CTCTTTCAATTGGTGGCACATTAAACAAAGCTAGACTGTCTTTGTCACGGATATGTGGTACAATGCGGACTTTCACAGCTCCACGTTCGCAATCGGTTCTCCTTAGCAAGATAGGAATGAGAACTCTGCCATCGTCTGACACTTTCGTAAATAACATCTCACACAGCCACGAAGATGGACAGGATTGGCAATTGGTGTAGAACTGATGTCGGAAGGCCCACACTTCTTTGACACTCAGGTCAAACACAGTGAATGAGTAACAAAAGTCGTGCCGTATAAGGCCGTAATACACTTTTAGTTGAATGTCGCAGTTTTTAGATGCTTCTTGATTAATATCATCGCTTTGATCTCTACTTGCCGCCATGTTAATAATCTGAAATCTCTCAAAAAGATTTACTCAGAGAAAGAAATTAAAACTTTATTCTATAGAAACTCATTGTAGAGTTATATAGCTTAATGCCGCCTTGAAATTTGTATACCGGAGACAGAGAAAGTCACAGTTACAGCTGGTTACGGGTCTATTCTGGTTGAGTTGGGAGACGTCACTTTTTCCGCCCGCTAACGACAAGTGCGATTCTCGTACACGTTTTTCCAACCGGTTGTGATCTCGCTCGGTCGAAAAAAGGACTCCGATTTCTCGCCAGCTCTGTACCTGGCATAAACGCGATTCGCTAGCGAGAAGTGTTGTTTCGATATCAGAAATTATCAAATTTTCGTTTAAAATGGAGGCTGCTAAGACGTTAATTGTGTTTTGAAAGGGTTTATCGGGATAAATGTAATCCATTTGACCAATATGAAGAAGAATTTACCAATTACTTTAGATTTTTTAAAAAGTAGTTAAATCTTTTACTACTCCATCAAGATAGTCAATAATAATAGTTGATAATTAGCTAAGATCAATTACATTTAAAGATTTAATAACTTTTTTTTCATGTTTTATTTTCTTATGTAATTGGAAAAAATAAACAAATGGTTTGTAATATTAATTTATAAGATTTATTCATGTTAAAATAATTGGCATGGAAAAAAGTTTATTACTTTTCCTCTCTCTAGAAAACTGGTAAAATTACATCAATATATTGAAAAAAAGACTGCAATTTATGTTCTATAAATGTATAATATTATTATAAATGTACATTTTGTAAAAGAGAAATGGTTTAACCCCGCCTTAACAATGGACTTATGAAAGCAAGAAAGATGCATTATAATGCATCTTATAAGAGCAAAAATTAAATCTTCCCACCTCTTTTGAAAAGATGCGATCAACTTTCCCACTTAAAATTTGTGGATATTTTTCAAAATAATCCAACATAATTTCGAATTGGGAAGCAAATGTGCGCTTCTCCATAGTTCCTTCGTCGATTCAAAACTCGAACTGAATCTGAAGCCATAAACAAAAATATCGCATGACGATCGGTTGATTAGCTGCGCGCGCAGCAGAAATACGTCACTTCCTAGCGTAAAGCGCAATGTTCGAAACGACCGAGGTACGAGAATCGGACCCCTTCTTTCGATCGAGAAAAAGCCATAAACGTCCCGCGGTCGAAAGGCGAAACGCTCCCAACCCAACCGGGGTACGAGAATAGACTCGTAAATGAATAACATGAAAACATTGCTTGGTTGAAAAGAACCTTCCAACTGGAGTCGAAATATCCGAGCCCCAATAACGAAGCCAATAATAAAATATGCTTGAATTATATAAACTGAAATTTAATGCGAATTAATATACATTAGATAAATACACAGTGAGGGGAAAATATTTTAAAAACGCATTTACTTCCATAATGTCTCTGTAAATGTTGCAAATATGTGTAGTTGAATATAGAAATTTACGACCAAGCGAATTATTGAAGAAAAATGATTTCATTCAAGTTTGATTGTGATGCATCGGATTAACAGAAATTACGCGCTTGGTTTTAACGTAAGACCACGTTCCTCGCATTGGTGTCTCAGGAAGGAATTTGATTCACACGCCAAAACGCCATAAAAAACGTTGTATGGGAGATCCTCTATATATCGATAACTACCTATGTTAAAGACATAACTAATGCCTCATTTTAGAGATAAAGGGTAACAAAAGAAGTTAGGAAAAAAAAATTGAAAATCGGAATAGTCGTTCAGCGACTACAGAGTTGAAAAGTTGGGCAAAAATACGCATGAATTGGTGAAGCGATCTTCTATATCTCAGGAGTTCAGAATCAGTTTGTGAATTACGACGATTTTATCTTAGTGGACTTAAACTTTTGACGTTGATCTAAACGTTCTCTGGCTGGCCTAAGCACATCTGCTTCATTTTTAACTGATCTGTTCTGAATAATTTCATCCAAAGTTTCATTATATTGCAAGAAATATTATGAATTCTTCATTTTAAACTCATTTCTTTGACAAAAATTTAATTTACACCAGAACGAATATAGTAACAGGCTATGGCTATGAAGTTATGACTAACGTTGAGGACGAGACCAGTTTTGTTTTGTAAACAAACCGATCTTTGCCATCGGTAAAATAGAAATTAACATCTTTTCTGTGCCACTTACCTTAGCGTTTTATATATATATATATAGATTTATATTTGCGATACCGTTTCATGCGATGTTATCACAGAATTTAACTGCATTAAAAGAAAATTTAGCAAGGATTACTTCGACAAATTCTGCAAATGCTAATCCAATAAAAATTCTTTAATTGTTCGAAGTAAATTAATTACTAAAAGACGTGTAATTCTACAGTTACTGAGAAGTACCGAAACACATTAAAAAGACTTGCAAATAACACGTATAAAAATGTCCATAATTCTAAAGTAATTCATACTAATTAAAATCATCTTACAAAGATAATAGCTTCAAAAAGGAAAAAAAGCATTCAATTCATTTATTGTTGTTTACGATGGCCGTTTCTTACATATATATTACGGAATTCATCTGCATTAAAGTGAAATCCAGCAAGAATTACTTACACAAATTCTAAAAGAACAGAAATTCTTTATTATCTCCGAGAAAATTAAAGCATTATTAAAAGACGTATAATCCTAAAATTTAGAGGTCCTGAAATACATTAAAAGATATGCAAATACCACTTTAAAAACTGTGCATCATTCTGTCACAGTTCATACTAATTGAAAAAAATCACGTGAATTCACAGATGTAATTTTAAGGTCTTTTCTTACTCTTCGTGTTAAACGGTGGAGAATGACAGAACAGAACATATATGAAGAGATTTATACGCAAGGTTCGATTGAAATCACTTCTGTCCTTTTGAAGTGGAATGCTTTCAACAAGAGTCTCTTCTATTACAACTCCACAACGGTTTCTTTCTTTCTCAGTGGTCCAAGAAAAGAACAAACGTCTGTCGTTGAGGTCGCGAAGACGCAGAACTGTGCGCACGTCCACAATGCTACCGATGGAATCTGTTCTTCTTAAAGAGACAGGAATGGAAACTGTGCCGTCGTCTGACACTTTTTGAAACTGCATCTCGCACGACCACGAAGACGGCCAGGATTCGCATTTGGTCTCGAACACCTGCCGAAAGGTGCACGATTCTTTGGCACCAAGGTTTAGCAACGTGAAATCATAAACAAACCCGTGCCAATCAGGGCCGCGATATACAGTTCGTTCAATTTCCTCTCTCTGATCACTTTTTGCTGCTGCCATGTTAAAAACATGAAATCTGTAAAGAAGGCTTACAGAGAGAAAGAAGTTGAGAAACTGCATTCTTCGGAACCTTATAAAGGTTTATATAGCCGAATGCCAACTTAAACTCTAGTATCGGAGGCAGAGAAAGTCACAGTTACTGCTTGCGTGAGGTAACGCTTTGGCACCAAGGTTTAGCAACGTGAAATCATAAATAAACCAGTGCCAATCAGGACCGTGATTTCCGCGGGATGGAAGCAAGTTCCTTCTCTGCTGCATCTTGCGATTTTCACAAGCTAATGTGTTTACTTATTCTTTTATAGCGTCGGATCGTATTATGATGATGATGAAGCTGTTTGAGATGTATGCTCGCTGATCGTATTATACTAGTAAAGCTTTGCATATAAATAACAACTCGCTTGACTCAACGCTATTTGAACACGTTTGCAAACGTTGAATACAAATAGTGATTTTAAAAACTTACACAGAGGGTTAAACACGCTTTACTGATGGATTGCAGGACTGGAGAGGGCGGTTGTTGCATAAAAATTTAGACATCATAATTTTTTCAGCATTATATTTATTGGCTCAAATAACGATATTTTAGTGTATTTGAAGATTTTTACCAGTGGATGTATATTCCTTTCGCTTATGGTTCAGAAATTAGCTTTCGGGCCACGTTTATAGACGGCACGCTGCATATAAATTAGATAAATATACAGTAAGAGGGAAATTTCCATCATAATGATAAGATGATTTATTCCTGCCTCTGTAAAAGATGCAATTGTGAGTAGCTGCATATGGAAATTCGCCAAAAGGAGAATTATTGAAGAAACTAGCCACCTTCGGCAACCAGCTTGTTCGCCAGGAATATAATTTCAATTGAATCTTGAATAGGAACTTTTCCGTTAGCCGGGTGCAAATGTCGCCAATTGTGAACCAAACGCGAGCCAAGTCGCCAATCGAAACGATTTGGCGCAAATGTCGCCAATTGTGAACCAAACGCGAGTCAAGTCGCCAAGAGAATGGTTGTAATAAATTTGGCGGAATTCTACATTATTTGGCGATTTTTCGCTTGCGCCTGGCTAACGGAGAAATACCCTTGAATAATTTTGCATTCATGTTTCCCTTAACAGCTTAAGCAGATCGTAGTAAATATTTAACCCATGCTCTGTTCATTGTCTACATAAATGTCCCTAATGGAGGCCAATAACTGACCGTGCCATGCAGCATCTAATTTCAAGTTGTCAGCGCCATCTTCACTTTCTTATTCCTCTTGCAAAATATGCATTTGGTTTCAATATTAAAACGGCGCAACACGTTTTATGTCCAGCGGCATGATTGCTGAATTAAAACTTGCTGAAAAAGAATGAAAACATAGCAGCTATAATCATTCAGCTCACCGGATATCTTTCTTTACACTCCTAAATATTTCAGAGAGCTTGGTTTTTCAGATTCCACAAAAATTTTGATGAAATAAAATATGAAAGCAAAATATATTATAGTACCTTAGCTTTCAACAATGAAAGAGAAACACGCAGTTAAATACTTATTTAAACAATCAAAACGGTTTGAATTGCGTTGCAACAATGAAAAGAATTGTTGTAAATTATGCCAAAAATAGTTTTAAAAGGTTATTAAAATTAGTGAAAAAATTGTACTGCAACTTTAATTGATGTCATTGAAAAGGTAATTCTTTTGCACTTTCAGATAACGTAAAGATGTTTTTTGTGCTGCAATATTTTCGGAATTTATTAAGGAAAACCCCCAAAATCTCGTTTTAATTTTCAATTGATTAGAATTTCAAACCAGCGGGAGTGGTCTCCCCTAAACTTTCTCGTATACTTCCTAAGTCGAGATTCGTCAAAATCTCGAGTTCGAATTTTTTGACGATTACAATACTTTCTCTTTGTATACTTTTTATACGAGAAAGTGAAACAAACCTGAAATCAAATATTTGTTGCCACGTTTCAAAAAAATATTACTTTGAAGCAGGTGCGATAAAATAGGCAAGGCAATGAATACTAAAGCGAGGGGATTACAGCCTTTGTTGCTTCAAATCCCATAACCCCTATAATCCAAGTACTAAAGCGAAAATTCTGTTTTGGAATTGAATTCCCAAGAAAACAATTTATACCACCACAGCCGTAACAATTGCAAAAGCGCGTAAATAAAAGATTTGCTGAAATAATGAGATCGGTTTGAATTTTATTTACAACAATAAAAAAATTGTTACAATTCATGTTTGAAAAGATTATTTATTGTTGGTAATAAAATTTACAATAATAACAGATTGCTACCAGTAAGTATGCGTATGAGAATCGGATTAAAAGAAATGGAAAATGCAATTTGAACGCCTCTTTTTGACGCATTTGGCCCAAAATTTGATATGGACGTACATTCATGACGATAAAACTGTGTACCAAATTTTATCCATCTAGCTATTCAAGTTTTTGAGTTATAGCGTTCGCATGATCGCGGACATACAGACAGACAGACTTCCTGTGGACGGAGTTTGTCCAAAATTTGATAGAAACCTACACATTATGTGCAAAGATCACATACCAAATTTCACCCCCATAGCTCTAATAGTTTTCGAGTTATCGTCTTCACAGACAGGTATAATTCCAAAACTGTGTTTGTTCGGACTCGGGGAGGTCTGAAACGTGGAGATTCGTCAAAATCTCGAGTTCGAATTTTTTGACGATTACAATACTTTCTCTTTGTATACTTCGTATACGAGAAAGTAAAAAACAACGAGGTACACATCATCACTCTCCAAAGTATGTTTATGTCACATTTCGTAGCTCTAGATCCAGCGGTCTGTCCTGTAGAGCATGCTCACACACCTTTATTATTAGTAGAGATATGACATCGTAATGAAAAAGGAATTTTTAATTATGATGCATCCGATTAAAAGAAATTGCGTACTTACCTTTTGATGCATCCTGGTCGCTTCTATATTCAGATCAGTCTGCAATGTTCGGCTCTGAACCAACCAGGATTATTAGTATTACTCTGCTAGGAACATCACTTCAACAAGCATCTTCCCTCTCTCTTATTAACACGGAAGAAATAACTTGTGTAATCAATTTTGTTGAAAAGCCCTTTGTTCCAAGAGCTTGAGTTCTCAAGTATGTGAGGACGACTCTAAAAGTGTCCACCCCTCTACCGTTTAGTGTATATTTCTAGTAGACATTCCATTGTATTGGTTTTTGCCTCTCAGTATGTGAGGAAGACTCTAAAAGCGTCCATTTTCTTACGTTTAGTGGTTTCTAGTGACATTCCATTGTATTGGGTGTTTTGCCTCTCGAAGTATTAGGAGGAAGACTCTAAAAGCGTCCATTTTCTTACAGTTTAGTGATGTTTCTAGTAGACATTCCATTGTATTGGGTGTTTTTGCCTCTCGAAGTATTGTGAGGAAGACTTAAAGCGTCCATTTTCTACAGTTTAGTGGAGTTTCTAGTAGACATTCCATTGTATTGGGTGTTTTGCCTCTCGAAGTATTGTGAGGAAGACTCTATAAAGCGTCCATTTTCTTACAGTTTAGTGGATGTTTCTAGTAGACATTCCATTGTATTGGGTGTTTTGCCTCTCGAAGTAAAAATGACTAGACGACTCCTGATCTTAGATGGTGGGGCAAAAAGAATGTCAAATAGACCTGCATCCCATTATTAGACTTTCAGGTTTAAAAAAGTTGTACTTATATATATTATCATCAACATCTAGATTTTGATGAGCTTCATTTCGATTTTCTTTTTGTTATGGCCGCGACGTGTGCTCCGATGTACGTGAACATGACAAATTGAAAATTCGATATAGAACAGTGGCTAATCTTCTTCTCTCGCGTACCCCTTCATTATTCTTTTTTCGTTTTCTGCACTCTATTGTCACTTCCACTCTCCTCCAACAATCCTGTTTATGTAAAGACGTTAAGGTTAATGATAGCTTAAAAGTGAGACGACCTGAAATTTAATATTTGGAGAGCTTATTTTGAGATTTTACGGTTTATTCCATTTATATAATAGTATGTGTTCAACGCCAAAGGAAGTAAACCTGTATTAATTATTTCGTTTAAAGTTATAAGAATAGCTAAAATTACACTTCTTTATAATCAACTGTTCAAGTGGTATAGTTATTAAATAACAAAGTTTTCATTAGGAGAAACAAAATTTCTAACTTTTTAATCCCTTATATTTTCCTGTTTCGTCATTAACAACTTTGATTCTTGCTTACTAATGGTCTCGCGTACCCCTAAGACGTGTCCCAGGTTGGGAACCTGATATAGAAGAGTAAATAATTAGCTAATAACCTTACCTGCTTCTAATACTTTTGTTATGCATCTATCAAAATTGTGTCCACATGCATAAAGAGACGAGTTTATTTAGTTACATAAACTATATTGAATTTTTACTTTCTCGTATACGAAGTATACAAAGAGAAAGTATTGTAATCGTCAAAAAATTCGAACTCGAGATTTGACGAATTCCCGACGTTTTAGACCTCCCTGAGTCCGGAAAAAAACACAATTTGGGAATTGATGTCTGTCGAACACAGATAACTCTGAAAACTATAGAGCTACGGGGATGGAATTTGGTATGTGGTCTTTAAACGTAATTTGTAGGTTTCTTTCAAATTTTGGACAAAAATCAGTCAACGGAAGTCTGCGTCTTGTATGTCCGAAGTCTAACTATCTAACTCAAAAACTTGATAGCTAAATGATAAATTTATCACGTTTTATCGTCATGAATGTAGGTCCGTATAAAGTTTATAAACCCGTCAAAGGGGTGACTGTCTGTTGGCCTGTATAATTTTACCATTGAAACCATCCGCTATCTCCACACGCATGTACGGAAGCAATCGTCTGTGCCCCTGAAAGGAGCGAATTACGTCAGTTTGTCCTGAGACGGCAAGAGTGAAACTCTAGCAGTGTGCAATAGATGTGTTTTAATCGTTACGCATCTCTTTGAATTGTTTACTCCAGATATTTTTTCAATCACTATGATGAAAAACCTGATAGTTATTGATTCGGGATATAGTAGGTTCGAATTTTTTAGCACGCGGGGAAGGAGAACGGCACCTTTTGGGGAAGTATACGAGAAAGTTTAGGGAGAACACTCCGCTGGTTTTAAAGAGAATATCTTCTTTTCAACTTTTCCTCTTCCTCCTGTATCCTGATATGATAGCCATCTGCGCTATACAGTGGCATGTTTTGGATGACCAACCAACAACATATTGCAATTACAATCCCGTTAAGATTTTCGTCTAATCAAAATGTAATTCGAATGGGATTGATCGAAACTATTCTTTCTTTACAGACCATTCCCGCTGAATTTCATCGATTTGAGATATTTCCGCTTGAATGTCATCGTTATGAGATGCTTTTGAAGAATCTTATCCTTAGTCACCATTCCTGTGAATTTCATCGTTATGAAGATATTTCCCGTTGAATTTCATCGTTATGAGATGCTTCTCGAAAAATCTTTTCCTTAGAGGCGATTCTCGTTGAATTCCATCGCTTTGAGATCTATTCGAAGAATCTTATCCTTAGAGATGATTCACGTTCCATTCATCGCTTTGAGATATTTCCCGGTGAATTTCATCGTTCATGGATGCTTGTGAAGAATCTTATTCTTTAGAGACCATTCCGCTGAATTTCATCGCTTTAGAAGATATTTCCCGTTGAATGTCATCGTTATGAGATACTTTATGAAGAATCTTATCCTTTAGAGACACCATTGCCGCGTGAATTTAATCGCTTTGAGATATTTCACGTTAGATGATCATCGTTATGAGATGCTTTTTGAAAAAAAATCTTATCCTTTGAAACACCATTTCGTGTGAATTTCATGTTTTTGAGATATTTCCGTTGAATGTCATCGTTATGAGATGCTTTTTTGAAGAATCTTATCCTTAGACACCATTCCCAAGTTAATTTCATGATATATGAGATATTTCCCGTTGTTCATCGTTATGAGATGTTCTCGAATAATCTTATCCCTTTAGAGGCATTCTCTTGAATCCACTGCTTTGAGATGCTTCGAAAAATTATCCTTTAGAGAAGACGATTCTCGCTGAACTTATCGCTTTGAGCTTCTCGAAAGAATCTTATCACTTAGAGATGATTCCTCGTTAATTTCATCGCTTTGGTATTTCCAGTTGAATGATCGTTATGAGATCTTCTCAAGAAAGAATCTTATCCTTTGAGACCATTCCAGTGAATTTCATCGCTTTTGAGATGCTTTCGAAGAATCAATCTTTGTCAGAGATGATTCTGTTCAATTTCATCGCTTTTTGAATTTCCGTTAAATTCGTTATGATGCTTTTTGAAAAATCTTATCCTTGACACCATTCCCGTTGAATTTCATCGTTATGAGATGCTTCTCAAAAATCTTATCCTTTAGAGGCGATTCGTAGATTCCATCTCTTGAAGATGCTTCTCAAGAATAGTTATCCCTTTAGAGAAGACGATTCTCGTTGAACTTCACTCGCTTTGAGAGATTTTCTCGAAGATCTTATCACTTTCAGAGATGATTCTCGTTCAATTTCATACTTTGAGATATTTTCCTGTTGAATGTCATCGTAGGGGGATACTTTCTGAAGAATCTTATCCCTTTAGGACCATTCCTGCTTGATTTCATCGTTATGAGATGCTTCTCAAAGATCTTATCCTTAGAGAGCGATTCTCGTTGATTTCATCGCTTGAGATGCTTCTCGAAGAATAATTATCGCTTTAGAGACGATTCGTGAACTCCCGCTTTGAGATTTCGAATAATCTTATCCTTTGTATGGATTACCATTCCCGTTGAATTAATCGCTTGAGATATTTCCTGCTTGAATGTCAACGTATGAAGTCTTCTCGAAGAATCTTATCCTTTAGAGATCTTCGTCACATCTTCATCGCTTTCGAGGATATTTCCCGCTTGAAATCGTTAGCAGATAACTTTCTTGAAGAATCCTATCCTTTACAGACCATTCCCGCTTGAATCTTCCTGCCTTGAGATATTCTCCTTGAACGTATCATCGGTATGGTAGATGCTTTTTTGAAAATCTTATCCTTAGACACCATTCCGTTGAATTTCATCGCTTGGAGATATTTCCGTTGAAGATGTCATCGTTATGATACGCTTTTGAAGAATCTTATCCTTGGTTCACCATTCCCGTTGAATTTCATCGTTATGGATATTTCCGTTGAATTTCATCGTTGTAGAGATGCTTCCTCAATAATCTCTTATCCTTTAGAGGGATTCTCGTTGAATTCCATCGCTTTGGAGATGCTTCTCGAATATTTCCCATGAGAAGACGATTCGATTGAATTCTCATCGCTTTGAGATGTCTCGAAGAATCTTATCTCTTTGAGGAATGATTCCTCAGTTCAATTTCATCAACTTTGAGATATTCCGCTGAAGTCATCGTTAGAATGCTTGAAAAATCATCCTTTAGACACCACTGCTGACCTCAGTTGAATATTCTCGTGTATCAGTATGAGATGCCTTTTGAAGATCTTATCCTTTAGTCACCATCTCCGTGAATTTCATCGTTATGAGGATATTTCCGTTGAATTCCATGTTGCGGATGCTTCTCCAATAATCTTATTCCTTTAGGAGGCGATTCTCGTTGAATTCACGCTTTGAGATGGCTCTCGAAGAATATTATTATTTAGAGAAGACGATTCTCTTGAATTTCATCGCTTGAGATGCTTCTCGAAGAGCAATACGGACCCGAACGAAGTAAATGA
>BGPR01040221.1:0-14034 GCA_013235015.1 Araneus ventricosus | reverse complement strand
CTGATGTGTTAAAGAAAGATGGACAATTAATTTTAGGTTATTTACTGTATACTCCAATGAATGCAAGCTGTTTATTGTTCAGGTAGATTTAATTACACATATTTACCATAAATAAAATGAATCTTTTCACTGTGCCCGGTGACACATTCAGAAAATTGACTTTATTTTTAATGAAGCTTTTTTCTGCACTGTGTTTCCAAGTGTATACTATCAAACCTTGTTTATTAAATTTATCGTATATGATTTTTACTACTAAGAATATAAATCTCTTTGTTCTGATAAATTTAAATGCATAATTTTATTTATTTTGCAAGCTGGGTAATATAACACTTACTTCAGTGGAAAAAGAAAAATTAAATTTTCCATAAGGAAAATATTTATATTTGATTGTGTAATTAACAGTTTCATAAGTTAATGCATTTATTTCTATAAAATTGAATTTTACAAAGAAATTAGTTCATATTACTGTGTTTAAGCAATTAGTTTTTGCAGTATTTAAGACTTTAGATTTCTTTATCAAGTTATACAGCTTATATTGAAATTTTATCCCCTATGTCCATTAATGCTGCATTATTGTGTTTTGAGCTCTGAGTATTAATAAATTATTTTGATATATCTGAACTATTAAATAGTTATGAAAACATTTCAATATGCAGTAGCTCTCTTAAAATCCAATACTAAATTATATTGTTGAATAATTATAAAAATACACAGCAGTATATAAATATTTCAACTACACATTCTCGTATAATCCTATTTAGCCACTCTGTATCACTAATCTCGACCTCTTTATGTATTTAATTTGCAGTGTTGCACAGTTTTGTTTTATGTTCTATATTGATTTTTATTTTAAAAGAAGCAAATCTTTTATTGGTCAGATAAATTTAAAATATCCATATTTTTTACAATGATGGACTCTATGTTTAATTATGTATTATATTTTTCAAAAGAATTTTTTTTTTATGAAAATACAAGGTGCATTCCTTCTTTGATAACACTTTTATGCTTCAAAACACTTCTTGCTTAGAACACTTTTGATCTGCATGGAGACAGTATTCATTAACTCTGGAAGACATCCAGAAAATTGTCTTTGTATTTAATAAAGCTTTGTTCTGTGGTGTTTTTCCAAGTTAATATTACTGATTTTCATTTATTAAATATACTATAGAGTAATGTATTATATAGTAGTTATTTTTAGTGGGAAAAAATGTGCTTCATATTTTTATTTATAAATGTATGAAGTTGGAAATTTCCTCAAGAACATGGTTTGAATGCATCCTTTGGTATATAATTGCATTTTACAGAGAAATTAAGTGTGCTTTAACATGATTTTTTTTACAGTATTAAAGAATTTAAATTTCTGTAAATATATGCAGCTTATACTCATAATTTGTACACTTTATTCATCAATACTGTATTTTCGTTTTTACATTCTGGGTATTAAGAAGCTATTTGATGTATGTTAACCATTAAAGACTTGCAGAAAAATATTTTGATATGCTGTAGGACTCTTAAAATCTAATTCAAAATTATATTATTGAATCATTGTAAAAATTTACAGCAGTATAAAAAAGTTTCAGCCTATGCATTGATATACACTCTTCTATTATTAAGAACTACCTCTTTCTAACTTATTAAATTTGCTGAATTGTTTATTTTGTTTTATGAGCTATGTGATTTTTATTTCAAAAGATGCAAATCTCTTATTGGTCAACTAAATTTAAAATATTCAGAATTCTTACATCTTGAAAACTGTATAAATTATTTCTTTTGTGTAATGGAAACTTTTTATGAATTTGCCAAAATACCATGTGTATGATAATAAGTTTTTAATACTTTTGATATGCATACGGCAGTATTTTATATACTTGGTTACGAATCGGGAAAATTGTCTTTGTAATATAGCTTTGTTTTTTTGCATGTTTCTAAATTTATATATTTACCATTATTTATTAAATATACTGCAGAGTTGTCTAATATTGTTCGTTATAAAATTTAGTTAAAATTCATAGCAGTTATTTCTGTGGAAAAAAATTGCTTAGCATTCTTGTTTCTAAATATGTGAAGCTATGTTTCCATAAAGAAATTTTAATGCATAATAAACATTTTTATAAATTAATGTATTCTTCTGTATATAGTTGTGTTTTACAGAAATATTAGTTCAGCTTACTTTGCTATGACAAATCTTTACAGTATTAAAGATTTTAAATGTCTTTCAGTCTCTGTATTTTATGTTGATATTTCCTATAAGTCATTCATCAACACTGCATTCATGTGAACCATTTAACAGTTGCAGAAAAACATTTTTATATATGCAATAAGACTCTTAAAATGTTATTAAAAATTATAAATGAAATAAAAGTATATTGTTAATTGTGTTAATATACTTATTTGGCTGGTATAAGTTTTTTTTTTTTTTGTCAACTTGTAAAAATATCTGAACTATAAATATTGTTTTTGCATTTTGATTCAAATATTCAGACACAAGTTGTCTCAAAATAATATAAAGTTTCATTGCTATTCTATGCAATAACACCATGACCATGATTTTTCAGGATGTAATATTTTAAAAACATATCCTGGTTAATAGTTATCAGAGTAGAGATGTGTTTCTGAGTTGTGTCAAAAAATATCAGAATAATAGCTGTCTTAGGTAGTACTTAATACTCTGTTCTGCATCCAGAAAACTGCCTTTGTGTTTACCAAAAGCTTTGTTTGGTGGTATGCAAGCTTATATAGTTATCTTTATTTATTAAATATACTGCAAAGTTATTCCTTTTGTTGTTTCCTTATAGAATTTATCGAGTATTTATTTCACTGGAAAATTTGCCTAACATTTGTGTTTATAATAAGTGAAGTTGGAAATTTTTATAAAGAAATTTGAATGCATAATAAAGAGTTTTATAAATTTATATATAACTCTGTATATAGTTGAATGATACAGAGAAATCAATTCATATTAATTTGCTATGACATTTATCTTTTACATCATTTAAAGATTTAAAATTTCTTTTGATCTATGCAGCTTATTTTATATATTTCATTCACCAGTGCTACATACATGTGAATCATCAATCAGTTATTGAAAATCCTTTTGATAGGCAATAGGACTCATAAATCTTATTCAGAATTATAAATTATTGTAAATTGTGCTAATGTACTTACTTGACTGGTAGAAGCTTTTTTTTTTTTTTTTTTTGCCAACTTGTTTTGGTAAATTTGTCAAAATAACTGAATTATAAACATTATTTTTTGCATTTTGAATAAAATATTCAGATGAAAGTGGGCCCATAATAATATAAAGTTTTATATAATTCTATGCAATAAGACCATAATAAACCATTGTCCCTTTCGATGTAACATTCTTATCTGTGATGTTAAGTAACCATGAACTTTAATTGAAAATCAGAAAATAAATTCACATATTTGTATGAAAAAATTTAAAAGATGACTTCTTTTTCTTCATTTATACAAATCTATATGAAATTAAATGTTTTTACTTGAACGAAAATAAAAAGACTGTTATTAGAAAACTGGCAGGAAAAGAATCCTTGAAATAGTTTTAAATTATTGATATAATTTTTTTGTTAAGTCAAAATAACTTATTAACATAAAAGTCATTTTATTTGTAGCAACATTTCATTCTGAGTTTCCTTCCCCTTATATTTTAAATGTAGGCCTCTAATGCTCCGCTTATTAAAGTACACAAAATAAAAAATATTCTAACAATTTGTTGGTAAAACCAAGAAAATTGCTATATTTTAACAATTGTTGTATGTTTGTTAATTTCTTTTTAAATTTTGTTTATTGAATTCATAAAGTAACGAGTTGTAATAATAAAATAAGTAGTAAAGAACATTAAATTACTCTTGTTAATGAATATAAACTTGAAGCATGCTGTGTTTCATAGCAATTTATTTGCTATGAAACACAGATATTATGCAGGTACTAATAGAATGTTAATACCAACTTATCAAAAAATGAATACCTCATTTTATTCTCAAATAATGAAGATATTGAGAAAAGCAAATCTGCATTTTAATTGTGATAGAAATGTTTAAAACAATTGCTATCTTCTGATTATTTGGACAGTTTAAAATATCTGAAATCCATCAATTAAGCATACATTTCATGTAAAGATAATATTAATTCTAAAATACTTACAAATAATATCAATAATTTATTTCATTACACTTATTTGGATTTGTCAAGACTATTATGTTTATGTTCTGAACAGTTACTAGTCAGTAATTCATTCAGTTGAAAATCAAAATTTGCTAAATTCAATGTTTACAATAAGTAACAAGTTTTAAATATGTAAATGTAATAAAATACTTGTGTTAATTTTTTTAAAATAAAGAGAGAAGGAAGTTTTTACAAAAAATATCTCTAGCGCAATAGCATTTTATTAATAATAAATGGATTGAATGATTATTTGTTTTATTAGGTATTGGTGTTCATAAAAATTCTTCCATTTTTCAGAAACGTTTAGTCTGATTTTTGTTTACACATGAGCAGTTTACAGGTTCTTCTTTCCAATATTTTCAATCTATATATTTTTTAATGAAATAGTTTTGCAATTTGTTTAAGGAATATTGTTACATGGGCTTTAGTAAAAGCTGGATTTATTTGGAAACTATTTACGATACAAATATTCACTAATGTACATCTAAATACCAATATTTTTTTTATTGCAGCATACTATGAAAATTTAAAACCTACTTGCTTAATAATGTATCAAGACACAGAAATATACAAGTATTTATATGGGATTGTCACTATAAATCTCCATTTCGATACAATTATACTAACATCTGAAAATCGAATCTTATCCATATGTGCTGAAAACATATGGAGATAAGAATAACAATTTTATAAAAATTTTATTTCGAGAATCCTAAATTCAGGCAACAAAAATATTCAAAAGTTGCATGACAGTCAAAACAAACATTAGAAGGCGCTAAAATCAGCTGATAATCATGTGACATATTTGGACCAATGCAAATCTACTTTGAAAATGATGGGGGCAGGAATAACTGGTACCCTACGTCACAGAGTGGGGCGTGTCCTACGTAGGCTCCGATACCGAGAGATCGAGTAACTCTTGTTCGGGAATAAGAATTGACGAAATCCAGAATCAACGCTCGGTCACGGATTACTCGATTCCGATGCTAACACGCTGTTTGGTGAATAGCGCCGATGAACTCAGTTCTGGAGCATACGCCGGAGAAACACTCATCATCCTTGAATCCTTCTTCTAACGGTTGCGGATCGAAAGGGCTTACTGTTGATAACGTTGTTTATGGTTTGTATGCATGGTAGTTGTAAATAAAGAAGTTGAATAATTTCATTTATAATAATGGAGATTGTATTTTTAAAGAATCATCTGCTTTTAATTTTTCTTAGCATCGTCGGAATTTGTTTTTGTGTAAGATTCTTTTATGCATTTTTTTGAATTATGCGTTGATAGCTTTTTCCAATGTTTCCTTAAATTGATTATACACTCTGAATTGAAAATACCTCTTTCATTAACTTGTCCTTTTTTTATTGTTTTTATTTCGGTGACCGGTTTAACGAAAGAACTTCTTTTATTTATCATTTTTTATCGTTTCACTTTTGAACACACTTTTAAGAAATACTGTTTATTTTCGCGTGAGATACGAGTCAAATGTGAGAAAAAATTCTTCACCAGTGAAAACTTTAAATTTCTGCATATTGATGTTAAATAGATATGCTGAATTTTTTGATTTTAAATTACATTTTATGCTTTTTGAAATCATTTCCTTAAATGTCATAATTCTAATAAATCAAGTTTCTAAAAATTGGATGCAAGTGCAGGGGCATGCTTATTTTCTGAGTTGTTATTAAAAATTCAATATCTTGAAAGCATCGTAACTTAGCCAAGTTGGTTATTGGGTAAACCTGGAGTTTATGATTCCCATCTGTTTCTCGCCAATTTTTCTTGGCAGAATTTTATTTGCTATCGCCAAATACTGTTTTGAACGTGCAGTGCGCTTTTAGGTAGATTCCTTATAGGAAGTCTACATTGTGCAATGGTTCTCATAATACGACTTGCTGAAAATTTCTACAGATCTTCACCGTTCATGACCCCTAGAATCCAAAACCACCCTTCGTTAAAAAGTTTATATATATATATAACACTTTTTCCCATGTTATCTTGTGAACACAATAACTGAAGTAATTTTTATTTAATTTTAACCAGCGTGGTATATGCTGTAAGGATAGTAAAAATCTCGGTCGAGTTCGTAGATGGATTATCCAGTTCAAAGGGGGTGGAAATGATGTGGAGATTGAAATTTTTATTTCCCAGTAAATTATTTACAATTGAAAATAGAAAGACAATTTAAATTAGGTGAATTATTACCTTATTATAGCGAAAAATGTTTGCATTTAAACTTCTTCGGTAGCTGCAATTGCTTAGAAGTTTATGAGCTGAAAAGTGATTTTCCCTCCCTTCCCCTTAACTTAAAGTGTCTTTTAACCTATGCATGTTACCCTTTGTTGGAAAGCTCTTGTCATTTGCAGTCTCTTCCGCGTGCTTTCATTCTAGCAGTTATAATCCTTATGAAAATAAAGGATAAAATGTTCTTTTCATCTCAGGATTAAAGGAATCTACCTTTGCCTTCCGGCTTGTCGACGGGCATTTTTTTATTGCTCTCTTGCGCATGCATCATCTGAAAAGGAGAGATTGAGCACGCAATGTCTGCAGCATTTCAAATGTGTACTGGGCAAATTTTCTCAACTTAAATAAACATCGGCGGCTTTGCTTTCAGCATAGCAGGAAACTAGTAGCTACGCTTTTTTATTGAGTTTTAGAAATCTAATGTTTTTAAAAAATTCCAAAAATGAGAATTTCTGCACGCAATGCTTGCAGCATTTCAAGCGTGTACCGGGTAAATTTTTTAACTTAAAAAAACAGCAGCTTCACTTCCAGCATATCTGCATACTTGCAGCTTTGCTTATTCATTGAGAAACGAAACACACGGAATAACATACACAGTACTGAACTGATATTCAAACTGAAGAATTCCAAATAAAGTTTTATTGAAATTTGAATGAATCAACCAATCACATCGAAGAGATGGACAAAACAGTCTAATTGAAACGAGGCACAATGTAGCGTGATGTGCAAAACAGCACTGAAAAGATTAATTTCCGCACATGTCACTTGTTAAAAACATTGCGCAACCAAAACAAATGTTCTCTCATCTCCGTTTTTGGCGGCAAAGAGTTGCTGATCCTAAGAGGAACGAAGTAAGTGGGCACCATAGACTCCAGATTAACCAGTTATTGATTATTGTTGTTAATTATATCTGTATGAGATATATTGCAGATAGTTATATGTTAGTTATAAATTGAATTGCGTGCAAATAATAGTTCCCTAATTATGTTCCAGTTTCCCTGTGTTGAGGTTGCTGAAACTAATGTTTTCACATATTTCTTAAGATATTTTATTATTTTAATTTTCCACAAATGCTTCAATTTATATTATGAACTAGCTGTTATACCCGCAGTGTTCTGGATGAAAATACTTTTATGTCTAATATTTTTAATATAAAAATTACTTTTATGTAAAATATTGTATAACACAAGATTCTCTCATCATATGTAACTTTTAGAAAAAATTAGAATCAGTAAAGAACTAACTAACAAAATAAGGGAACATAATACAGGAACTTCTTTTTAAAAAAATGACACTTTCTTCATAATGCTCTCTTTAGAATAAGTGAGTATTAAAAACATATTAACAATATTAAAAAGTAGTATATTCTGGGAAATTATAAATATTTATAATCAGAAGATTATTCGAAAAAGCATCAATGAGGAAAAATATTTTATATTAAAAAGAATAAATATAAAACAAACTGAAGTAAAATTCTCAGGCTGAAAATGGAAGGCATGTTCCTTGCTTAAAAACAGCAAGACCAATTCAAAGTGTGTCTTGACAAATTTATTATTTCTAAAATTCATAAAAATAAACTATATAATTCACTGTCTCAAAACTTTCACTAAAACCTTCCTTATGGCTCATAGCATTTGCGATCAAAATTTGAAGAAAATCTATTAAGAGTAGTTTGAATTTAAATTCATTAATTATACAGTATGCTGAAACTGTCTCTTTGAGGGACCTATAAACTTGCTGTTTGGGGCCCTACCGACAAGGCTAGAGGGGCTTGTCATTGGTAGGTTTTTTTTCAATACTAAATATTGATTCACCATCAGGTGTGAATTTCTATAGCCTACAAATTAATTTTCAATTTCACTTTATTTGTATAGATGTTTCATAGTATTTGTGCATAAAATTTGAAGAAAGCCTATTCGAAAATTTGGATTTCTGTGGTGTACTAATCATTTATACATTTCACTCTTATTACATTGTTGCTTAACTTTCTACGTGCATCAGCAAAAGAGCTTGAATTGTGAATGTGCTGTGGAAACATAGTTTTTAAATAATAAAAAATTAACTATTTAATTAATCACCATGAAACGTTCAATACATTCTTCCTTATCTTCATAGTATTTGTAAGCAAAATTTGAAGGAAATCTATTCAATAGTTTAGGTTTTTACAAAAAAAAAAAAAAAAAAATGCCATTTCAGCTTTACTTATATAGATTAGCATTAAATCTGATTGTTTTTTAAATTAATGTTTTGCCTTTGGTGGGAAAAAAAAAGGCCATTTGAAAGGAGATGAAAAAGGAGCAGTTCTAACTATTGTTTTTTTTGTATTGTTATCTATTATTTTTTAAGCTACACAGGCTCCCTGGGTAGTCCAAATGAATAACAGTGTTCGTTGGTGGAGCCTATCTGACAGGCCTTCTTCAAGCAATAAAAAAAAGACCTCCCCAGCTAAAAAACATGAAAAGAAAGGATTCTTTCAAGAGCCAGAACGCGACTACCATCACAGCTTTCTTTTGGAATGCTGGTGGTTTGTCTAGTGACAAATTCTGTAAATCTAAGACAATTCTAAAAAGAGAGGATTGCAATGTCTTTGCAATTGTAGAGGCAGGTGCCTAGACGGACTCCCTGGAATACTACAGACACCGTAACCATGTGCTGTATACCTTGCCAAGAACAAGACAAATTGCCTCAGACATTATCGTAGGAGTTAAAAATACTATTACTACCAACTTTAAGATTCTTCATAAAATGTACAAAGATAAATTTAAGGTGGTAGAGGTTAATCTTTGGAAAAACAACATCCGAACAAAAATTATTTTTGCTTATATTCCTTCAGGCAACAATCTGCTAACCCAAATTCTTGAGAATGCTCTTGATAAAATTACTTTTATTATTGGGGATTTTAATCGTCATTCTCTAATATGGGATTATAAAGATGTAAATCAACAGGGTAAGATTATGGAAGATTTTCTTGATTCCTCAGCTGCCACCTTAACACAGGGTGATGGACACACCTTCCTCTCTTTTAAGGCAGAAAAAACAAATCCTGACCTGACCATATCACATTCAAATATAGCATCAGTCACATCCTTGAACTTGTTGGAATCCTGTAGTGGATATGGACATAAAATTCTTTGTGTAAGACGCTTTCCAAAAACGTCTTTTCAATAGCCAGATGAGAACCCCCTACCTAGGTGGAATCTGAGGAAAGCTGAATGGACCAGATTTTCAGAACTGACTGATACACTTCTCTCTCCTGGCCTACTAGACGAAGTGAACCCCAACAAAAACTACATTGCTGTCTCAGAAGCAATTAGGGTTTGCACTCTCGAGACAATTCCGAGAGGTAGAGTAAAAAATTACAGACCTTTTTGGGCTGAAGAATTGGCTGATCTTAAAACTATTAGAGACAATGCGTGTAGACAAGCTGAGCTTACGGGCAGTGTTGTTGACAATGTTGCTCTGAGGTGCGCCCAAGCTATTTTAAAGAGGGCCATTAATCATACCAAGAGAGATTATTTCAGAAACTTTGCTGCCAAAATTGATTTTAGAAGAGATGGTATACGAGCTCATAGGTTCTTGTCAACCTTGAAAAATGAATCCATACTTGCCAAAAATGAAATCTTAACTTCAAATGGCAAAACTTTTACTACTAACAGTGACAAAGCTCTGGCATTGGTCAAATATTATACTACCATTTGTAGACTTCCCAAAAATAAAAAAGAAGTTCTTGAATTCACTTAAGACTAATGTTGGTTGTTTGAATTGAGAGGATGACCAACTCTTTAATGATAATTTTACTCTTAATGAACTACTGAAAGCAATGAAGGAGACTAAAAGAGGTAAAAGCGCAGGCACGGATGACTTACCTGCTGAACTTTTTCTAAACTTGGGTAAAAAGGCAATATCGACCCTTTTGTTTTTGTATAATATCATTTGGAACACTCATGTTCCTTCTGAATGGAGGAAGGCTATAATTATTCCGATTCTGAAGCCCCATAAACCTCCAGAAAATCCTTCAAGCTATAGACCTGTATCTCTTACGAATGCCTGCTGTAAACTGATGGAAAGGATGGTCACTAACAGGTTGAACTATTTCCTTGAGACATATAATAAAATTCCTGATTTTCAAGCTGGCTTTCGTAAAAAAAAAAAGTACCATTGAACAGGTGGCTTTCCTTTCACAATGTATAAAAGACGGCTTCCACTGTAAAAAGTCCACTCTAGCTGTTTATGTGGACTTTAAGTCAGCCTATAATACAATTTGGATTAAGAGACTTATTCAAAAAGTGACAAGCATGGGAATTCTTGGTAAAATGTCAAAGTGGATAAAGACCTTCCTTTTGCCAGAGACATGCTAGGTTCAGATACAGATTTACCACTTCTAAATTCGTCCAAATGAGAAATGGTCTACCACAGGGAGCTGTTAGTAGCTGCTTTTTGTTCAATATAATGATAAATGACTTTATTGAAAATCTCAGGAAAATTCATGATGTACAATGCCTCGCCTTTGTGGGTGATGTTGCTGTCTTTTCAACTGATCAAAACATTGATATTGCAAGGGCTAATATAGATCAGGCCATGATTTACCTCGAGAAATAGTGCAATGAAAATCAAATGACTGTTAACACTGACAAAACAGTTTATCAGTTCTTTACTTTGTCAACCAAACAACACCTGACAACTGTTAAATATAAAAATTGTGACCTCTCTAGACAAAATTGTTTTAGATATATCGGCGTTACTTTAGATAATAAATTATCGTGGAGGAGACATGTGGAAAAAGGAGCGAGCAGACTCAGCCTTCTAAAAAGACTGTCCGGTGTTACGTGGGGCTTCTCTCCTGAAACTCTTGCCACTACATACAAAACATATGTAAGACCTGTCTTGGATTATGGAGGTGAACTTCTGGCCATAGCATCTGATTGTTGTGGCGTCAAAGTGGATAGGGTTCGGAACAAGGCCCTCAGACGCATTACTTCAGCTGCTTGTTCCACGCCTATTACTACTCTTGAGATCCAGACTGGTATTGAACCTATGAAGGTCAGGAAAGAGAAACAACTTCTTAAACAATATGAAAAATGTAAAAGACTCCCTCTCAAACACTGGCGACAGTTATTGCCTGCAAATAAAAGACTAAAAACTCACCAAACTTTTTTTTCCAAATCTTATGGGCGCAGCATTGTCAAATATGGCTTTTGTGCCAGAAAACACAACACAACCAATCAACCAAATCTGATGAACATTGGAATAAATACAATATCGTAAATACCATTTGTCAACCCCTTTGCCGTAGAGGGAGTTTTCTCCCACCCTCAGCATTCCACCTTCAGTCCTCTCAATAAACCTACGAGATAAAAAGAGTGATGCCCTCCCTGCTGCCCTCAGAGCCTACGCTCTGGAGGCAATTTCTACTAGATAATCTAGGGATAACTGGCTTCACATTTATACAGATGGTTCTGCTCAGGAAGATTGCACCACTGGTGCTGGTTTTTATTGTGAGGGTTCTTGTGCAGTGGGTTTGAATAATACGAACTTTGAGGCTGAAATAGAGGCCATTAGACAGGTGTCTCTTCGTCTGGCTGATCTAAAAACTGCTTACAGGCATGCAGTTTTTCTTTTTGATTCACAGGCTGCGATACTCTAACTCTGCTCACTCTATAATAGTGATTCAGTATGTGTAGGAGAAATCAGAAAAAAGATACATGAACTAAACTGTTCTGGATGGACGGTACTATTCCAATGGATACCCAGCCATTGTGACATTCCTGGTAATGAGAAGGCAGATTCGCTAGCCAAACGTGGTTGCAGCCTTCCACAGCACCCTATTGACTTATCATATGACCAGGCTTATTCCACCATCATAAGATCAGCGAGGAAATTTATACGAAAAGCCTAAGAGATCAATGCTAAAGGCAAAATCTGGGAGAGCTTACTACATGACCCGGTCCCAATGGATCTCCCTAGACTGATCTTTATGGCCAATTTTCGAATTTTAAATGGATATGACTATCTTCATCGAATAGGAGTAAAAGAAAATCCTGACTGTCCACTGGAGAGATAATGAATTTTACACACTTGACAATTTGTGCTACTTTAGCCAACACAAATCTAAATATTTTACCTCCTGACAACTATTATTCAAAGGCTAGTTTATATTGGGCTGCATGAAGGGAAATGGTGAAAACGACCTAGTCCCCGACATAATTATAAAAAAAATGTTATAGGGTCATTCCACAGTATTCATGTGTTACATACGGGACATTTCACACCAAAATTTTGAGATATTTGTACTTTTTTCAAAGTCAAAATATAAATGAGAAGGTTTGCAATAATTTTTAATGTATTATATACCACTTCAACTTGATTCCTGTGAAATTTCTTTTTGTTTGGGCCAATAGTTTTTTTTTTTTAAATTAATAAAGTTTTGTTACGTATGGGACCAGAGGCGGCCCGAGGTAATTTTACCAACCGGGCAATACAACAATTTGGCGCCCCTCCACCCAACAAACGTAATTTTTAAATTCTATATTGTGTGTATTTTAAATTTCCAACAAAATTTTACTTAGAAATACAGTAAAAGCTTAACTAACCGGCATGCTCGGGAAACTCCGATTTCCGGATACCTGAAAATTCCGGATAGTTGAGTGTGACGGGGAAAATGGGGGGGAGGGGCAGGTAGATTGTAGACATTTTTTTTAAAGATTTTTTCGGCCAAATAATTTGTCATTTTGAAATGTGCATTAAATATAATTTTTAAGAATACTTCTGTATCTTCCATAATATTGTATTTACAAAACATGTTATGAAGATTTTAATTTAACACTGATGATAAAAATTTTAAAAATTACGATCTGTAGCCGAATTTTTACCGTAAATATATAGACTGTAAAAATATAAACATGTAAAAATAGCCGACGAAACTGAAAAATATTCTACTCAGGAAGCATAATAAAACTCTTTTAAGTGATCATAAACAAATCCCAGATTGAATATCAAAATTAATTATCTTTTAGAAGATTGCAAGGGTTGTTGCGCAATACTCGCGCCTCCAATTCTCCTGCACTTGATATTTCGTAATCGGAATCAACATCTGCCGTATTTGGAGAGTAAATAAATAAAGGAAAAGAAAGAGACTTACCAATCTGTAGTAACACCCCCCCATGAGCTTTTTTTTTTACCGATTCTGTTCCTTTGCCTTTTTTTTTGGGTTGTCGATTTCGTTTTTAGGTCTTGTTTTTCGGCGAAAGGTGAGGACCTTTTATTTATTATTATTATTATTTTGGTTCTCACTTTTGCTTTTGAACCTCCCCTCCTCCCTAAAACAAATCTGTAAATCACAGTATTGTATATTGTTTTTGTTTCTTTCTACGCCCCTCCGTGCGGAACGAACATTGCATTCCAGAAATAAATTGTCCTCCTGAATGGAATGGAGCGCGCGCGTGCTAAATTTTGGCGCGCAGATGTAAAATTTTTAGAAAAACTCATTTTCTAATTTTTCCGGTTAGTTGAGCTTTCCGGATACTTGAATGCCGGATAATCGAGAGTTTACTGTAATACCAAAACAAATATTAAATCACAGGAAAAAGCATCCTTCAGCACAAAAATATGCA
>BGPR01040220.1:0-14034 GCA_013235015.1 Araneus ventricosus | reverse complement strand
ATAATATTTTAAATAAAATGAAACTTTAGAAAGCACATTTAAAAAAAACTTTCCATTGAAGCGAATACCATTTTTTTATCATTTATGCTACATCTAAATTAATAATTCCTCAGGGGAAAAAAGACTGTCTGTTTATCGCTAGAAAACACATCGTTAAGTAAAGGGATTTGTTAGAAAAATTCTCGAAGGTAAGCTTCTTATTTTTTAATCCTACAAAGCATTCGATGAATTATTATGTTTCATTTGCCGCTACCGTTTCCTATATCATCTAATTTTGATCTTTAGAGGTCTTTTCTGCATTCCAGTAATGAGGTTAGAGGGCAATTCAAACGTGTTTTGACCACTTTTTAATATCAGTTATTTAATTAATGTATTCAGTCAGGTAAACAGGACAGTTATTGAAACCTTGGCTAGTTTTTGTCACTATAATGTTTAATTTTTTTAAATAAATTTTAACGTAGGACTACGTTCCTCCCATTGGAGTCTCAGGAAGGAAATTGATTCACACGCCAAAACGCCACAAAACTTGGTATGGGAGATCCTCTATATCTCAGTAAATACATATGTTGAAAACATAACTAATGTCTTATTTTAGAGAAAAAGGGTAACAACAGAAGTTACAAAAACATTTTGAAAATCGGAATTGTAGTTCAGCGACTACTGAGTCCCAAAGTTGGGCAAAAATACGCATGAATTGGGGACGCGATCAAAATGCAGATTGTACAGAAACTGCCGCAGCGAGTTGCATTTGCTGTGGAGATGTTATATCGCATCGAACATGAACACGATTTTCTAAACCCCATCATTTTTTCAGATGAAGCAACGTTTCATGTGAGCAACAAAGTGAATATAAGCACAGCTGCAGAATTTGGGGCTCAGAAAATCCCCATGAAGTACAGGAAGTGGAAACCAGCGGGAGTGGTCTCCCCTACACTTTCTCGTATACTTTCTAAGTGGAGATTCGTAGTGGAGATACTTTCTCTTTGTATACTTCGTATACGAGAAAGTAAAACAAAAAAAAAAAAAACCTGAAATCAAATATCTATTGCCACGTTTCAAAAAAATATTACTTTGAAGCAGGCGCGATAAAATTGGCAATGCAATGAATACTAAAGCGAAAATTCTGCTTCGGAATTGAATTCCCAAGAAAGCAATTTATACTACCACAACCGTAACAATTGCAAAAGCGCGTGAATAAAAGATTTGCTGAAATAATGAGATCGGTTTGATTTACAACAATAAAAAAATTGTTAACAATTGATGCTTGAAAACATTATTTATTGTTGTAAATAAAATTTACAACAATAAGAGATTGCTACCAATACGCATGCGCATGATAATCGGATTAAAATAAATTGAATATGCAATTTGAACGCCTCTTTTTGACGAATTTGGCCCAAACTTTTATACGGACCTACATTCATAACGATAAAACTGTGTACCAAATTTTATCCATTTAGCTATTCAAGTTTTTGAGTTATAGCGTTCACATGACCGCTGACATACAAATAGACAGACTTCCCGTTGACGGATTTTGTCCAAAATTTGATAGAAATCTACAAATTATGTTTAAAGACCACATACCAAATTTCATTCCCGTAGCTCTAATAGTTTTCGAGTTATCGTGTTCACAGAGAGACACACACACAGACAGACACACACACAGACAGACATACAGACATAATTACAAAATTGTGTTTTTCGGACTCAGGGAGGTCTAAAACGTGGAGATTCGTCAAAATCTCGAGTTCGAATTTTTTGACGATTACAATACTTTCTCTTTGTATACTTCGTATACGAGAAAGTAAAAACAGTCCAAAAATCAATGCGTGGTGCACTCTTTCACTTGAAACAGTTATAGAACCATTTTTCTTTGCTGAGACTTCTGTGAAGGCAAGCATTTACCTGGACATGTTGCAAATTTAAGCAATACCCCAAATTTGGCAATTTCAACCCACTATTATCATCCAACAAGATTCTGGAGCACGGATGTTCGAGCATTTTGTTGGAACTGGATTACCGGCTGGATATCCTCAGAGTTACTAAGAGAGCCCACGTGGAAGTTCACAGATTAAAAAAAAAACATTGTGAATAATGTTTTCTAATTTTACATTTTTCTCATGCATTTTAACTCTCTATTAAGTATAGCGACCTCTCCAAATTAGAGATATTTCATTCGGATACCCTGTATTATAAAAATTACGATTAAAGTCATGAATAGCTGTCTTGTTTACCCTGTTACTGTATGACTGAGAAATAATTAATTGTAAGCGGTGTGATGTATTTCAGCATAGCGTGAAGAACCGGTTTGCCTTCTTTATCAAAATTAATATGTTTATTGGACGTCTTCCAATGCACAAACATGTAAAACAAACACATACACTTACATCACAAACGTTACATCACTGACTTGCATCGAATTCCATGTTCAATCATCATTATTCTTTTCCGTTGCTAGGCAACGTTAGCAAAAGACAAATATATCGTTGCCACGCTATTTTTATAACCTTTAGAAAAGAATTAATGCCGAAAGATTTTTTAAATTAATTTCTTTTTCAGCCAAACGATATTTTTAAATTAATTTCTTTTTCAGCCAAACGATATTTTTAAATTAATTTCTTTTATGACCAAACTATTTTTCTTATCTAAAAAATTTCTTTTCTTTAAATATTTTAAGATTTTTACAAATATATAATTTTTTATTCGTTGCGAATATTACAGCGGTTATGCAAAGTGGTAACTTCATGCTGACATTGTGAGCAGGAATTGACCCGCATTGCTTTAAATTTTGAACCAAAAGTGCAATGTGCAGTGGCTGCTGTTAACTGTAATAACTTTTCTACTGACGGAAATAATTGTTTATTTTTGCCTTATATTTTCTTCTGTAATATGATTTAGTTCGTGTGTCGAAACTTGAAGTAGATATTTTGGATTTTCTTTATAAATTCTTTAATTTTGTATAATTTATTTAATATCGTTTTATGTTTATATTCTAATCATTTGCATACATCCGGATTATTAGAATGAGCATAATCTAAATTAATGCATTTTTTTTAGAATTTATAATATATTTAGTTAATTTTACTTAAAGTGTTTATTAGATTATTACTTATTTTTTAGATGTTAGTTAATAAATAGGTATATTTTTGTTGCTTAGCAGTATTAGAGTTAATCTTGAAAAAACACAGTGCACAGTTAGACTTAGGCTTAAATTTCTCTTCGAATTTTCACTTTTAATAACTCGGAACTGGTAAGCGGAAACTTGAAAAAAATCTTCGAGCGACAATTTTCTCTTTCGCATTACCACAGTCGAAAGACAAGAGATAGTGGATTTTGCCTAATAAAAATGTTCTGAAAAATGTAAACAATGCGTAAGATTCTCATAAAGAACATATCCGGACTAAATGACACGGTACCCCGTCAAAATATCCCGTGCCGAAATAGCCCAGACAAACTATCCCAATACAAAATAACCCTGTCAAAAAAAACCAAATTCAAATTATGAATAATATTAAAACATATTATTTTTTCGGGGGTATTTTGACTTGGGTTATTTTGTCGAGGCTATTTTATCTTGAGCTGTTTTGTCTTGGGCTATTTTGACGAGTCACGAAATGCGATGCAGATGCGTGTTTAGATCAGTGGTGAGAAGACTGTTTTCATTTCCGACTCCCTTCATTTGTGTAAAATTTGGGGGTCGCGACCGCAATTTTTGAAGCAAAGCCTAATATTTTTTAATTTCATTGAATTTAGCGACCCACAAAATTTTTCTCTCGACCTACCGGTTTGCGCAGCACTGGTTTAGATGACACGAGTATTTATTTTTGCCATGTATCTGTGATGTCATACGAATTGACCCCATTTGTTACTAACCACTTTTGACATGTACTTCTGACGTCACACGAATTGACCCCATTTGTTACTAACCACTTTTGTCATGCACTTGTGACGTCACATGCAGTGGCCCCATTTGTTACTAACCACTTTTATCATGTATTTGTGACGTCACATGAATTGGCCCCATTGGTTACTAACTACTTTTGACATGTATTTGTGACGTCACACAAATTGACCTCATTTGTTACTAACCACTTTTGTCATAAACTTGTGACGTCGCATGAATTGGCCCCATTGGTTACTAACCACTTTTGACATGTACTTGTGACGTCATACGAATTGACCCCATTTGTTACTAACCACTTTTGTCATGTACTTGTGACGTCACATGAATTGGCCCCATTCGTTATTAACCGCTATTTCAAGAATTTCTGGTTCTCTATTGTAAACCATTCCTAAGTTTGTGCAATTTTTTTATGCAACTCTGAATGTGTTGCAGTTAGAATCACGATGCTTTCCCCGTGAGGATCTTGAGTTCGCAATTTACCCCGGAATCTAATGCTGGAAGAATGAGGTGGTTGAGGTCCGAATAGCTATTAATCTTGTATCATTCGAAGAAGGACAAGCAAACTTTAAGTTAAAATGTGGTTTTTTATTAATACAGTCGGACCTCTATTTAACGAACCTCTATTTTGCGAACTTTTCCTTGGAACCAAGAACATTTTGCGAATTTCTTCGTAAAATAACCTCTAAATAACGAAGTGCATTCTCTATTTAACGAACTTTTTCTTGTGATCTAATATTTTTTTTCTCCCTATTTCTCAAAATATTTCTGAAAATTTCAAACTTATTCCTTCGTTTAACACATTTTATGGTAATCAATGACCTTGAACTGGCTTTACCAGTCGCCTAACTCGCCGAGATCTGTAAAATCGCTGTCATTCTTTGTATTTCATCCAGGAAGTGCAACCTTTATCCACCCCCACCCCCCACTGTCCACTTCACTAGGAAAACTTCCAATATCCCCCTTTCGCTGTCAATGGAGCTGTCCCATGTCCTTGAACTATTCTCCCGTTTTCTAGATTGTTGATCGGAGTTATGCTGGTAATTTCGGTTCTTGTAGCCGGAAAATGTCAAAGCAAAAGTGCTTGAGCATCAAAGAAAAACAATGATGTGGCTGATTGATGATTTTCTTTCACTTGATTCTGAAGCTGAAACCTCGGAAACACTAACTGAATTGGATATTTTGGACAGTGTGAAAAATAAAACAATACAACAATTAATTGCGACGAAGTTGATGTAGATGGAAATGATTATGATGCAGAAATCAACAAACTTTCGTATGATGAAATGCTAAAATCATTTGAAATAATACGCCTGAAGGGGCTTTTGGTGCATTGCAAAGATGCGAGACGTATTACACTGTAAAAAATATCCATTTTTTTCCCGGACTTTTTCCGTATATTTGACGGTTTAAAGCTGTTTTGTTGACAAAACGATTTTTCCCCGTTTTCCGCTCCAGCTATAAACGGTTTAAAACCGTCAGTTCAAATTCTATTTTTCGTCAGACGGTATTGCTTTCCGTATGATAACTTTCCCTTTTCTTAAATGTAATTTTATTGCATTCATTTCATGTTTTTAATAGGGTTCCATCTCCGCTATTGTTTACACATGTTGCAGTAACCTGTTGTCACTCATGAAAGCTAACCTTAAAACACGTGTTCTGTCAATAGTTGATTTTTACACCACTAGGTGGCGCCACTAGATCTATAGTGACTTTAAAACTCAAATAGATTATTTTTACTTCATTTTCTGAAGTCTCCGGTGGTCTAGTGGTTAGAGAGACTGCCTTTTATTTCGATGAACGCGGTTTCGATCCCCGGCTCGGAGGAGTTCGAAGTTTTGTCACCATCTTGCATCGAAATCGTCCAAGTAAGTTCAATTAAAAATTAAATTAATTGAAATTAATAATAAAGCCTTGATTAATTAATATTCCTAATCGATAATACACATCAGCACGTTTCAACTCAACTCGAACAGAAGGGGGAAACAACTCAACTCAGTCGATGACGTAACTTACTTCGATGATTTAATTTTTAACGAGAAAACTTAATCTCATACGGTAAAAACCCATGGTGACTACGGATTTACTTCGTAACTTTTACGGAAAAAACTTGTCCCTGTATGGTAAAAAACCGTTGTGACTACGGATTTACTTCGTAACTTTTACGGAAAAAACTTGTCCCTGTATGGTAAAAAACCGTTGTGCCTACGGATTTACTTCGTGACTTTTACGGTTTTGTACAACCAACCCAGCTGCCGGTTTAAAACCGTAAATTTTACGGGATTTTTTTTACAGTGTATGAGAGGAAACACTTTTTCAAACAAAAAACTCAGACAAAATTAACAGACTTTATCAGTAATTAAATTTAAGGACGCATGTGGTAATGTTGCTTAAAATTACTTGTTATAATAAATGCGATAATGTCATTAAAATTTATTAATTTTATTATAAAATTATTTTTCTTAAATTGAAAATACAGTGTATTCCCGGATAATGTTTTGTTTTATTCTTGTTTTCCTTGCAGATTTCTTTTTCCTGGGTAAGATATATAAAACAAATAGATATTAATTTACAAAATAAAGGTGTGATTATTACTTTTTTTAATAATATTTAATGTTTATGAGTTTAAAATTTGTTTTGTGTAGTTTAAAGTATTTTAAAAGGTGAATCTCTATTTAGCGAATTTTCCATATAACGAACTTTTTTTCGGGATTTATCGACTTCGTTAAATAGAGGTCCGACTGTATTTCTAAATAGTTTCACTCCCTAACATTCCTGTTTTTCCTCCTTCTGTTTTGTCTTTTCGAATACAGATGGCGCCATGGTTCTAGTTTTTCTTTTAAAAAAAAGGATGATTACTTATTTTGGCGGAAAGTTTGCGTGGGTTTTGTGATAACGTGAGGACATTTTTTCTCTCTTATAAGCGTGTGGTAAGTTTATTTTTATAAAGGCAGTTTTTTCAACCCGAAGGCTAATGGTATTTTAAATCAATCATGTTAGCGTTTTTATGTTTCTGTTTTGTTTTCCTTCTTCTTTTAAAATAAAGCTTTTTTAGATGGTACTGATGTCCTTTGTCTATTGCTGGAACATTTCGTGATAAGAGAAGCTATATTTGGCGTAATGCAAGCTTCTTACAGAAAAATTTCCCAAATATTTTGAATTCATTTCAAATAAAGTCCTTAGCCCTTGATAAAATGGACTAGAATGGATTCCTGTTTCTTTAATTCGATTCTCTCCGAGTATTTATCTTAGTTTTTTGCTTTCTTTGAATGATTTTGATTTCCATTCAGTTAAAAAAAGTATTCATCACTATATACAATTAATTACAGTTGCAGAATTAAACATCAATAAAAGCTCCAGTTTGCAGCAAAGATAAAGTAAGTAGCAGGTATTTGAACATCGAGGAAAAATGCCAGTTAAGCTATTGCGATCAGCAAGTATGCAGATAAACAGTAAAATGCATTAATACCAAACACACTGATCAAGGCAATAGGATGCGGAACAGAATGTATGTATAAAGAACTGTATTGTTTGAATTATATCCAGCAAAGAAAATTTAATTTATAAAACAATCATATGAGAAGTTGTCGCTTGATTAGCAACTATGACGCGCGCTTCAGTTCCTGCATATTAGTACGAGGCGTCTAATACACATATTCTTTCACATAAGCTCACATGAAAAAAATCAAATGGAGTTAAATCTGGAGATGACATGACTACTGAATGAAATTTCTCATGTTATCCTCGTTAGTAACGCCTAGAGTCATCTATTCCATTCTAGGAATAACAGTACTGTGAAACAAAACATTAAGAGCCGTGTTAGTAATGCGTGAGTCAAGTTATTTTTAACATACTTTTTTAATGTATCAAATAATTTTCGGAAACTTTGGATTTTCATGTAAACTAGAAAATCACTCGTCATGGTATGACGGGTGTAAATTGCCTCTTCATTCGAGAGATTTCCTGTCAAATTTCACGTGTTTAAATAGATATACCTCCGACAGAAATGTTTAACATTGATTGAAAACAAATAAAATAAACGTATGTTTTCTGACAGGAAATATTTTTTTATTTACATATTTCTTTATTCAAAAAACCTTTTGGTAAACGACATTCCGTGTGAAGGATTTTTCGTTGTTTAACAATTTTCCTTGTACTTCAGATGTCTTTGTGTAAATTGTAACCTTGGCAAAAAAATATTATCATATTATATCATCACAATTGCAATAAATAATCAGATGCATCGTGGTGTCCAAACTATATCACGCGCATCATATACCACTGACGTGATTTACTAGTACTTTCTATTGAAAAACGGAAATTAATTTGAAATATATGATCGATATAATTTAAAACTCCTCGGGAACTATTGATCATAGGGACATAAATTTTATATCAATCGATAATTTTATTTCACTATTTTAGAGCTATTAAATTTGAAATTAGAACGACAATTACTCTTTTAAATTTAAAATTACTGAAATTTAGGTGCTCTAACAATGAAATAATACTGTTTAACATCTCGCAGTGCCATGGCGCGAGTTTTATTATTGTTGACGTCAGAACATTACAGGATCAGTGAGAGACAGATCTTGGCTTTTATATTAGTAATGTAATGTATCTTTATTTTTTTAATATAAAACATTGTGTCTTTATTTTCAAATATGAAGATAAAACGACGAATATCCTCCTGATTTTTTCCCCTCATAAATGTTTTGCACACGGTCCTAATCGATATGCCTATCCTCTGAATTTTGATAGGCGGTTTATCTTCTGATATTATGTGTTCTTTCTTGCCGGCAGCAGCTGTTGAAAGCATTCATTTGGAATGCATGTTTGATCTTCAAAGGGGATATTTTCACTCTTGATGGCCAAAAAATTTATGGAAGTAGTCTTTGATGGTTGTTTCGAAGAAGATCGGCTTAAATATTAGAAGCATCTACTTAACATCAAAAGGATCTTTTTCATGTGACAGAAAATCATTAAATATGCATTTTAGGTATAATTTCTTTTTCTTTCCTCTCTGTCTCTTTCACCGGTTTTCCGTGAACACATTTCGTGTACGAAATTGAGGTTAATATGGAGTTTACGGTACCCACTTACTTCGTTCCTCTTAGGATCGCCAAGTCTTTGCCGCCAAGAACGGAGATATGAGAACATTTGTTTTGGGTGCGCAATGATGTTTTTAACGAGTGACTTGTGCGCATGCGTGGAAATTGATCCCGCCATATTGGGTATCGTGTTGATTGGTCTATTTCGACACTCTCTTCGATCTGATTGGTTGATTTCATCGAATTTGAATAATACTTCGTTTGGAATTCTTCAGTTTGAATTTTGACTGTTTTGATCATTTCTCAAGTTTCGACAACTGTGCGCTTCGCTACAGTTTTTGTAGAGTTTCGATTATTCAATTTGGTGATTATGGTTTCAAGATGTCGCACAAGGGCAGAAAGCACGCGATTAAAATAGGTATGTGAATTTTTTAATACGCTTTTCTCATTTTTGAACATTTTCAATTCCTTTCGGTTCAGCAGTGTTTTTTCTACGTGTTTCATTTCTCAATGAAAAAGCGAAGCTACGAGGATCCCACTTTGCTGAAAGCGAAGCCGCTGATGTTTTTTTAAGTTAAAAAATTTGCCCGGTACACACTTGAAATGCCGCTGGCATTGAGTGCTCAATCTCTCCTTTTGAGATGCCACAGGCATCGCATGCGCAAGAAACTTATAAAACGCTCACTGCGCGTCCAAAACAGTATTTGGCGACGGCAAATCAAATTGCGCCAAGAAAAATTGGCGAGAAGCAGGTGGGCACCGTAGACTCCAGGTTTACCAAAATTTATGCTGAAGAAAAAAGCATTTTAACATCAAAGCAACTTTCATTCACAGAAATACGGTAAAGCACCTTTTATACGTTTCTCATTTATACGTCGTTTCGTCACAATCCCGATTCATTCGTAATCATTGTGATGATAAAGTACTTCGTTTATACGACGCAAAGCTTCGATTATACGTCGTTTTCCCTCTGTTCTAAAATTCTCAAATTTTCTTCCGCGATCCTTTTTCTAGAAAGAAGAAGGATAAAATGAAGAGGAAAAAATGTGAAGAAGTTTTAAACTTTCTTTTTCCATCTTTAGGACTCAATTGAAAAACTTCGAACCTATTATGTTTGTCAAAACACGAGTGAAAAACATTCAATGAACTTAATTCGGTTCATAATGCTATACTTAATACTTACAGACAATCGAATCCCTCCGGGTGGCACCGCGAGTTGACGGATGAGAAGCCGCCGGATAAGTAAGCAGGTTCTCGCTTCCCTGGTGGGTACAATAATGATGGTGTGGCTCTTAGGTCCCATCTCCGATGACGGGTCGTACCCTGGTAAAACAGGGGTTGTTGCATGACCCGCTTGTAATGGGGACTATTATGCAAGAACCACAGTGACAGACTATCTGTCGCGGCGGCTGGTCATTCAATGTAAACCCGGATGCTAAAGCAAATTTAAATACGATTTCTACGGAGACTGACAAAAGGAAAATATCTGAATTAGGTATGAATTTTCTGATTTACTGTACGCTCTAAAGTGATACTAATCTTCATTTTAAGGGACTTACTTTACTTATTTCTGGGTAGTAGTATATATTTACGATATTCTCTTAATGAAAAATATAGTAATTTTTCAGATTTTCAATTTATATGACATTTAATATTTTAAAATATTTTTTTGTGAGTGTAATAAGATGAAAATAAGTTCAATGTTCTTACGGAAACTAAATTCCATATTGTGCTGACTTCGGGATGAGTTTATGTAATCGTTCTTTTTAAGCATACCTATTTGTGGTCATGTATTTCCAGATAATCGCATCACAACATATTTTCGATTTTCAAGCAGAAAAACAAATACTTTGAGATACAAGTATGTTTATATTGTTTTATAATGCAAACCTGATATTCTTGCTATATGTATTATATTTTTACACATTGGCTGCTGATCACGCTTCTGTTTCACATTTACTCTGTAATTAGATTACCCTTCTTTACTATAGTTAACCCATTAATTGCGAATGTGGTTTATAAATAACATATATAATAAAGTATTGCAGTTTTTTTTTTAATTTTCCTTTTCCAGTCCATCACAAGGTTTTGAAAAGAGAAAATGACCGGGCAAAGCCGGGTAATCTGCTAGGATAAAATAAAATCCAACGCTGTCGCTTTTGTTCAAAATAATGCACATTGCTCGAATCTAATAAACAAGATTTTTAATAAGTTCTTTTCTGCATTTGAGAGAAAAATGATTCCTTAACTCACCATTTATCAGAGCTTTCATACTATTTTATAATATCAGGATTATTTGTTTTCTTGAGAACGAAACTAACTTGTGGAAATACTAACAATTCTTCTAGCAATTTAACAGTAGAAGTTTCGCGATTATCTAATGATTATTAATAGTTAAATAATAAATTTTATATTGTTAGAAGAAGCAAGACTACTGTAAAGTTACAAAACAAATTCATTTTTTCATCTTTATTTTTAATTCTCTGAGGTATCTAATTCATGATATTCGTTAAACAATTTTTACGTTTTAATTTATTTCTTTAACGTATTACAGTTTTGCATTTTACATGTGGCCTAGTTACTTGTATACTTCATTTTTTAGTTACGCGTTCTAAACCAGTAGAATGATAGTGTGATATATAAAAATGTATCCCATTTTTGTATAGTAAAATGAAACAATGGAATTTGATGGCATTTTTTTAACCCTCCGTTAATCACAATTATTTTCAATTGGTTGCAATCTGTCTCGCGAATTTAAATCTATTCCATGATATATTCATCTGGGTTTGATAATTTTTTCTTGATAAGTATAATAATTAGTCCTAATGAGAATATAAGAGAATATAATCTTCAAGAAAAATTTAAAATTATAATGCGTTAAAAGCAGCTAATAAACACAAACTGAATGAGTATCTATCAAATATTGCAACTAATGGAGAGTTAAGTTAAAAGCTGATTAAATAATGTATTTATTTCAAGTGTTAGAAGAACTGACGAATATTATGTATAAAAACTATATTGACATATAAACACAGAACATTCTTTTTTTTAACAAATTTCTCATTTTAAAGCATATGAAATACTGCAAAATGTGAGCTATGAAATTTTTTTCTGCAGAACATCTAAGATTCCATGAAAAATTCTTTCCATAGATAAGTACCGAATCCACCTTCTAAAAATAAATCGTAACTTCAAATATTGGATTGGATATTATTGAATTACGTTGTTGAACAGAGATTTCTTTAATAATCGGATTAGCATACCCAAGTCTATACATAAAAAAACTATTAGGGAACTTTAACCTTTTTTTTTCATGTTTGCTGGAAGTTTGGTAAAGAAAACTTGGCAAATCAGAATGTTTTATTTCAACAGGATTATTTGAATAATAAAATGTACTGACACAAAACATTCTAAGAAAGTTTGATTCACATGTAAATGTGTGAACTTCATGAGGTTCACGATGGGTAAAAATTCAGAGTTTCTTATAAATTCTTTCCTTAAACGTTAGAAAGTAAATGAGATCAACATCAATATCCTGGTGGATGCGAGAGAAAATCATTTGCATAAAGGCGTGAAAAAAGTCACGTTTTCTTTTGAAAACGGAGCGGAAAAGTTGATTTGATAGAGGATGAAGAGCAAAATTTATGCAAACTAAGTTACTTTAGATGTGCCAAATTTTTATTAGATAAATAATTTCTTTTCATTTCCACGTTTTGATACTAAGTTACGAAAGAAACTGATGAAATTGGTGTGAATAGAGCATTTATGCTGGCCTTCTAAATAAGCGTTGGGTATTTTTTGCTTTTATCCAAATGTCCACATTGGATTTTCGTTCTTTGAAATTTCAGTTTCAACGTTTAAAAATTTAAAATGTTTAAAATATTTGTCTTACTATCACTTCATAAAATATGTAGAGGATGTAGACTCTAAACATGATGCCAGCTCCTGTGTCGGACTCTTATTAGGCCCCGGACCAGAATTGTGGAGTCCATCCCAAAGTAGCCCTCGTGTTGCTTCTTGTATTATAAGTAAACTAAAACTAAAGAAGTAAACTTTTAAGGAATTTTAATTGGAAAATGTTTGGTTTTAGTTATATTTACTTTCCTTTTTCAAGCAACTCGAGGGCTGTTTGGGGACGGACCTAGTAATTTTGAACCTCGGCCAGATGACGAGGACGACACCTGAGCTGGAACCTCCCTCTCCAAACTTCTGTAAGGTATATTTGGATTAAAGTTTCTCTTTCGTCGCAATTGAATCCACATTGCAGACTAAAAATTCTTTTTTTATAGAGAGACTGCATTTCATCTTTGTTAAATAAGAAAAATATTCTTTTAGTAATAAATATGCCAAAACGTGAGATTCAATACACCTCCAGCGCGGGAAATAAAACGAAACTGTAGTTTAAGAAAAGTGATTTTGGAATACATTAATATTGTACTAAGATTTTAAAATATATAATATTAGAATTTAAGTATAATTAAGTGAGATTTTTACATATATTTGTTTTCTCTGCAGAATAAATGATCACTCAAAGAATAAATTATTTATCTTCGTTATTTAATTACCTTCTTATTATGAGTTGCATTTAAAAGTTTATTTACGACGCATAAGTTCATTCATTTTTTACAAATGAAATTATTGTAATTTATCCACTCAAGATCTTAAAACAAAGTTACATTTAAATAAATTTCTCAATAAAAGTTTTAATTTAAAATACTTTCACTGCTGTAAATAAAGTATCTGCTACTGTCTTTGTCAGGCAGATTCTACAGAGGAGGAAAATACACAAGGGAGAAAAAAGCTTCCAAATTGTTTCTTTAGGAAGCCTACTTACCGTTCGATTCCACGCCATCGAAATGCATTTCCTTCTTCTTGAGAAATGCATTAAATATTTGCGTGACGCACCGATCTGCAGCTGGTATTGTCAAAAGCATTTTCAGAGCACGATGAATTGGGAAGATATTGAAGAATGCTCTTTTGCCATCCAGACGAAAATGGAAGAAATTCCGGGACGTACTTTCGATTCTACGTGCTCCACAATGGATTGGTCGGTTATGCTTGCTACGCAAAATGATACCATGA
>BGPR01040219.1:0-14034 GCA_013235015.1 Araneus ventricosus | reverse complement strand
ATTTTATGTCGTAAATAGTGGCAAAATACAATATTTAAATGATTATTTTTGTTGATATCGTTGTCATCAACGTATATGAAGCCAGAGTGATACCGATTATAATGATAAAACTCACATTTGATGGAGCCTCTGCCCACAGCGAATGCAATGTAAAATCAGCTGCCATCCTCATCTACGAAAGTGAAATAACAATATATTTTTACATAGCGTATTTAAGTACGTTTGAAAATAATGATATAATGAAAGCAACGAACAATGAATCGTTGAAAAAACGCTTTTACTGACGTATGTGAAAAGGCACAAAGTAATATTTAAAAAACACGAAGTATTTTTTGCATTATGATATTTATGCTCTAAAGAATAATAGAAAATCTTGGGTTTTTTTAATTGATGTAATAATTTAGAAGAAGAATCCATCGTTACTTAAATAAAAAAGAATTTTGCTTTAAAAAGTATCCTATGTATTTTTCATTCCTGAGAAAACTTTTAACAGCATGTCCAATGTCAAATTTCAAATTGACCTGCTAACTGAAAGATTTAACTATTATGAGTAAGTTACATTTAATTTTAAAAATTATTGCCTTAAGATTAATATCTTGCTGTAAAATAGTGTACTTAACGTTTATTTCGATTCCTGGCCCAAATCCCCATCAATGAAATTATAAGTTCGTATAAAAGGAAGATCCTTCCCATAGATTTGAGTCTCGTTGGGGTGGGAGGAAAGGGAAGATGATTATCACCTCAGCGTTTCTGATGTTTTCTCACGGTATGCCTGTTTCATACTGATTGGATATCAGTTTCATCGAAAATTGGTGATAAATGGTTAGCAAATATGACATTCCTATTGTTAATCTGCATTCAGAAAAGATTAAGAAAGGAAGATATACCTCCATATTTTGCGTAGTGTATTAGCACACACGCAGCTTTAATAGTCGTAAGCTCACTGTCTTTGTTTTTTAGTATTGAATATGTGAATAATTTGTATGTTGAATATGATATAGTATTTATTTTAAATTATATTGCGCAAAACCTACATGCAGTTTTTCTGCCAAACGGAAACACACAAACAAAAAATATTGGGAGATTGAAAAGGCAGCATAAAGTTTTTATATTTTTCTAATTTATCAAACCTTTTTCAGCTATATTTAAGGGATTAAAGTTAGGATGCACCAATTTCTCTGTAAAAATTTAGCGAAATTTTGTTAATAAATTTGTAATGTGTCAATATTATCGACTCAGAAATGTTTTATGTGTAATTTTTGAAGTTTTTATGCTCTTTTAATCTTGGTTATCCCCGGCATAAATTTTCGGAAAAGAAAATAAGGATTTGATTTCAAAAAAGATAAGAAGAGAAGTTTCGGTATGTGCCGTGGGTGGCATTTTAGGTAGGTACGTCACTATATACAGCCTTCTGGACGTATGAATCACATTTAGGAATTTATTTTTAAAAACACTTCCACTCATTAGCGATCAAAATTAAGAGACCTAATAGAGCTTAGAATTTGAAATTTTAAACCATTCAGCTGCCGTATCGAGCCAGTGTTGCGGGGTGATTGAAGGATCATCCTCTAGACAGCAGTTGAATTAATGTGAAATCATATCAGCGTTATTCATTCATAAATCAGTGAGTTTTAAATACAAAAGTGTGAAACTTTTTTGTTGAAAATGATAGTTCTTCAAAAATACTTTACATAATATAACTAAGAGGAGCGGGGGATTGTATATAAATGTAGACTCCGCATTTTTTTTCAGCAATATATTTAGGCATAAATAAAGCATAAAATATAAATATTTATGTCATTTAAAGCATTTTTCCAGTAAGTGTATACTTCCAACTGAAAGTATACACTTATTTCGAACAGTTTAGAAATTAGCCGTACGACCACGTTAATATACAACATTCTAACACACTATACAACAATAAATTATCTTATCTCTAGTCCGAGTGAGATTTATTGGAAATCCTTTTAGAAAAAATAAAAGTTAAATTTGGTTTTTTAATAATTTGAGAAACAATTGTCTATTTTTAAATCATTTCAAACAGCTGAGGCGGTTGGATTGTCCAATTTCACAGGAATCCTCGTAAATCTCGACCTGTTCAGAAAACTATAAACGAAGTACGCACACGGCCTTGTTCAGAAGCCCCACGTCACTAAATCAACATTCAGGTTCAATGTTTTCACAGAAAATATTCAGAAATCTGTTGAGTTCGAAAATTAAGAGAAAACAATCAGCAACAGCAACAGTAATACTTTTGCTTCATAAAAAGCTGTAAAGACCCAAATGCTTTTCTGATTTATTTATCGCAGTGATGGAATCAATTTTCGGTTGCTGATGAAATGAAATGGCGGTCTGGGCGCTCGTAAAGCACTATAAAATATTAGATAAAGCATACGCCATCCAATACTTAAAAAATGACGCATCGCAAAATTATTGAATATAAATACATGTCAAGTTCCCCAAAGAAGCTACTAATTACTATCTTCAGCTCAAACTATATTTTCAGAAGGATGTTTAAAACTTTCTTACGAAGCAGCTTGATTCGTGAGTGTTCATTTCGGGGCATTCAAGAGTTGTCCAATTCATTTTTTGGGAACACATTGTGCTAAAACGTTTGGTCAATGTGCTAACCCGATGAAAATTGGCATAAGAACAGCGAAAGGTTGGATTTCAAACGCGGATGATTCTGCACTCAGCCAGTTCAGTCATAAAAATGAAATATAATTCTTCGAGGCGGGCGATAAATCACCCGTGTATTTGTGGGAGTGTTGGGGAGGAGGAATGTGCGTGGGAATTGAGGTCAGACTGGAGAAATCAGGGCGGTTAGGGAGGCCCGCTCAGCACCGCCATTTTGTCCCCTAGTAACGGAAATATAAACTAATTTTTTCTTTCAGAAATCGAAATCCCATACTCAGTAGAGCATGTGTACGAAATGTGGGTGAAATTGGCCAAATAATTTTCCCTAGAGACATGTCTAAACACCTCCTGTTTAATTTGGATTAACCTGCACATGTCATTTACCTAGTATAATATTGACCTTAGTTGCACGTAATTTTAACAGAACATCCATAAAATGAATTGTTACTAAAATCAATTCTTACTTCGGAAATATATGAGAAAATTTAATGGGATGAGGTTAATGAGATGCTACGGTACTATACTAGTTTGACAAGGATTGCATGTGTTTCATCAGTAACTAATATTCTTTGCAGATTTATTTAGTTTTAGTCAATTCATTCACCGAACCAAAGGCACTATTGCTATTATAGTATTTGTAGAAATATTTTCGAAAATATGGTGAACGCATTACCAATTTTTCCCCAATATGCATGTGCTCATTTAAAATTTTTCAAGAATGGTCATCTTACATCAGTATAGCAGTTCCAAATAAATAATAATAATAATAAGTTATGATTTTTGACAGCAATAGCGAAAAATACATTAATATCTAATAAAATTATTTTTATTGTCAAATCATATTACTCTGGTCAGATTATTCTATTCCATATGATAAGGATTTTAAAATGCTATTTATATTGCTCAAAAATAAAACGAAAATTTATAATTTAATATAAAAAGCGAAAAGAAAATTTAAAATATTACAAATTTCTAATTCATTTAAATCACATTTGTTAAAAGTTTTGAAAAGCATTTAAAACACACCATTCTCACCTCGAGAAATCTTGAATAATATTATTTTGCAGAGATCATCTATTTATTCCGAATGTGCTTCTCATAATTTCCTTATATAATAAATCAAATCAAAATAATATATACGGAATATGCATTATACAGCAATAAAATTTCCATTTATACTTATCAAGATCCAACATGGCGTCATTTAGATGTGTTTCGTTCGAAATGCGGGGATACGAAGTATTAATTCCAATTTCCTCAAATAAGAGAGCTGCTATCGTTTATAACATGTAAGCGTGAATCCTCTGTATATCCTCCTCCTTAGTTACAACAACAAGTAAAAAATAACACCTACCTTGACTCGTCCTAACAATGATACTTGTTTTCAAACATGTAGAAATGGCGAAAACGGAATAGGTTTTTTAATGTTATTCATAGGCCTGAAAAGGGCTTATTTTCAATTTATTGATGCTATAGTACTGTGCGGATTCAACTCCGCGAATTTTTTCTTTCGTGGGTTTAGAGGAGGCTAGGGACAAGAGTAAATAGGACTTAACATTTCCTTCGCCGTTCTTATTCCTCTGCTGCATCTGACACTACTAATATTAAAATCATAGAACTTTTAGCTTTTTATTTTGTAAAATTTACATATTCATATCACATCTATACCAAATGAATATAACACTAATTTTCACCTATCAGCCCAAATTTAAAACTCTAGGCTTTATATAAAAGAAAATGGATTTTTTGGAAACCCCCTTATAAGCTAAAAGTTTTGAAACATTATCTAGAAATTTCTGCAATTTTAAAAGTGGTAAATATTTTTTTATAAATTCTTAATCTACATTCATAACTATACATAGGTGATATCACAGTTTGACTAAAAACTTATTTATTCTCTAATGTAAAACTATTTAAAAGCTTATTTTTTTAGAAATATAAATACAGGGTGGGCCAAAAAATACGTAAATACTTTAAGGAACCATAAAATAAATAACCAATTCTAAAATGGTGTGCGGCTTAAACATTTTATGCAGATTGGTTGGTGTTATTTTTCATGGCGTAGAAAAAAGTTAATACAACCCCCACCCGTCAGGCAGCATTAGAACAATTACACATAATAGACGCAATTTACGCAATTATTATAAACTGCGGTACCCAATAATTCAATTAACGATTATTATAGCTGTATTCCAAGGAATTGTCCGGGTTTGTTTCCCGCCCGACGAAATTCCAAATGAAACATTTAACTATCATGTATAAGTTACATTGAATTTTACAACCTATTGACTTACCGCTGATTTTTTTTATTATTATTTCTTGCTCTTTGCAACAATATTCAGGATGTCCAGACTAAATATGGCCTAATCGCTAAGTTCTAAGACGTTATAGATTGGCATATACTTCGATATGGCAAAATGATTTAAATGACATAAAGAATGATATTTTATGTTGTTTCAGATATTAATTTTATTTCCGAAAAAATTACGGAGTCAGAATTTTTATACAACAGCCCTGACCTATTAATCGTGTTTAGCAATCTATTTTTGATACTCTCATATTAAAAAAAAATTAACATCTTCAGCGACTATAATTGAACGACCTGTCAGAGCATAGAATTTCATAATTTTAAACCATTCCGCGGCAGCATTGAGCAAGCGTTGCGATTGAATGGAGGATCATGCTCTTTGCGGCTATTGAATTGATGTAAAATCACTTCAGCGATATTCAAATATTCATAAATCAGTCAGTCTTACAAGGGGACGGCACGACTTGGGAAATTTAGTTCGGGATGGGACTTGGTTTATTTATAAGTATACCTTTAGATTTTACAGCTCTTAAAAGGCTAAAGCGCAATGGCCAGCGAATTGGGAGAAAATGGCCCTCCAACTTTCGTCATATCTTATTTAACATTAAGTTGTCACCGTTGTTGAAGCGCGAATAGTATGGATGGTGAGTACTGACGTGCAAACTTTTTGCCCAGGGTTCGATTCCGCCGCCGTTTTCTATCTTGAAAATATTTTTTAAAATAAATATTTAATTAAATTAAATATATATATATATATATATTAAAATATTAAAAATTTTAAGCATTAAATATTTTTTTATTGATATGATATATGAATCATAGATATAATTTAATTTTTAAATAGTTATATAATCATGAAAACAATTTTAAGGATATTAAATGATAAGTATAATTACTATTATCACTGTATTTCATTAAAGTTTTGGATGATTCCAGTAATTACAAAATTTCCGTTCTACTGTAAATCTTCTTTAGGTAACCGGTTTTGAACGAAAAACAGAGAGTAGCAATTACCCTTTTGAATATAGAGAAAGGCGGTCCAAAATCGAAAGTTTATTTCCCAACAGATTATTAAAATAAATGTACAGCAAATATTAATTATGTGTCAAAATATTTTTTATTTTTAATATTTTTATGAGATGTACTTGTAGGTAAATAGAAATTAATAAATGTCGGAAAATTTCAAAAATTTACAAAGGAAAAAAATCTTCAGGAAATTCTTTTACGATGAGAGCATTATTGCAATTATCTAATGAGAGCAACTATAATTAGTTGTTATTTACCATCATTAAATTTGTATTTATAATTAATTTATTTTTCTTCTCTGTAAATAATTTTTGAACTTAATAGTTTAAAATTAAATTAACAATTTATGAATATTTAATTTAAAATATTAATAATTTTATTGAAAAATAACTGTTTATGTATATAATCCTTAAATTACAGTTATAATATAATTTTTAAATAGTTAAATAATTATAAATATACTCTTCCCCGACCAAACTCAGTTCTGTAAGGCTAGATGAGAAATTTTATAATTGCTTTATCGGAATCATTCAAACATTTTAGTGGCATATAATGATAATAGTAATTATATTTATTATTTAACATCCTTAAAGATGTTTTTATGATTATTACGTTTAAAAATTAAAATATGGCTACGATTGATATATCATATGAATAAAAAGTTATTTAATACTTAAAAATTTTTAATATTTTAACAAAATATATTATAATTTTTTAAATAAATTAAATATTTATTTAAAAATATATTTTCAGAAACAGAAAAGGGGGCGGGAACGAATCTGGGCAAAAGGTTTGCTCGCCAGTACTTTATCGTCCGTGCTGTTCGTGCTTCAACAACGGCGACAACTTACTGGTATATAAGTTTTGGCGAAAGTTTGAGGGACATTTTGTTCCAATTGCCTGGCCATTGCGCTTTAGCATTTATATGGAAGAACACCCTAAACCTATACTATTAATACACCAAATCTCATCCAAAATGAATTTCCCAAATCATGCCCTCCCCTTGTTAGTCACAGAAGTGTGTATGTCTTTTGTTTTAATATTTTAGTGTTTTATTATGAAAAATAGGACCAGGGGATCGTATAAAAATTTAGAATCTGTACTTTTTCAGCATCACATTTATGCACTCAAAAAGCATAATATATAATTTTTTGCATCATTTTAGGCATTTTTCCAACTGAAAGTACATGCCTTTAGCATATTTTACTATACTGAACGTAAACGAAAAAGTAATCATTTCAAAATACAATGTTGAAAATTAAAATTTCTTTTGTGTGTTCATTGAGATTTCTTCCTTAAAATTTTTATAGCTCTCTACTGTGATACTTTTATTGTTAAGTAATTTTACTTCAATAAAACAACACCTATCGAATCTACAATAATATCGCTGTTTTCATTACTGATGTTGTGATCATTATTGTTACCTATATGTATCTCTTATATTAATTTTCTGGTTAAAAATGATTTATTAGTAAAATTAAAATTTAATTGAGAGTCTGTGTTGAAATAGAAGCAAGGCTGCATATATGTAAATAGTATCACATTCATAAATATATTTCAGATATTAGTATCAAATGTTATTCCATTTCAACACTTCGACCGGCTGGAACGTAGAAAGTCGCTCATCGATAACTATTCTTCAAACGGTTCCGGCGAAGAAGTAGATCCTCAGATATTTCTCTTAGACAGGCTCTGATGTAGAATATTGTTAATGCTTTCCCCCTCGACCATAATAAGCGAGACGATCAGCTGCTTGTCAAGGAAGTTTTGTGGTTTTCACTCGTATTTAGAATTTCCGTGGCCACAGGGGGATAAACTCTCAAGGCAGATGAATAATATTGTATCGGAGATGATGCTTTAAGATAATTGGTGATGTTTTTTCGTGAAACTAGGGAACTCTTTCATGTTTACAGCGATCCTTAACAGTTAATGATTGTTAGTCTTTCTCATGAAGGGGTTTGAATTTTCTAAGTTTGGTTAATGGTTGGTTGTTTGGGGTTTAATGGCGCAAGAACCATTTTTGGCTAAACTGCGACAAACACATGATAGATAAACAGGAACACGGTGTTGTTGAAAAGGTGCTTAAAGTATTAAAAGAATGTCTCTTTCGCATGATATAAAAGTGAAATACGAGATAAAGTTTATAGACAAGATAAAAGACGTCGAGCCGAGTAAAGAGTTAAAAAATTCATCGCAACTTTTTCAGTAATAAAAACAAATAAATTTGCTTCAGCAAAACATTAAAAGTGGTAACAAAAGCATGTGCATGAACTGGGTAACAAAATGTGAAAAATTAAAAAACTTTCTCTTCCGTGCGGTAGAGGGTGGAGGCGGAGTTGTAGGACAAACATTTTGAGGCGTGTCCTTAACACTCTCACTACGACACCCGCCCCAGCCGGCTTGGTAGGTTCTATACGAGCCAGGCGGATTTTCGGGCGGGCAAGGGTCAAACTAGGGGTTTGGGTAGTAAAGCGAATTTTTCACAAGGGTTTCCTCGGGGAGGGGAAACGTCTCCTATTCATGACTGACAGTGATGAATTGATTTCGCCTGCGGGAAGCTTCAAATGTTTTCAGAAAGAATTATACGTTGAACTTTCAAAATAAGATTCTGAAATAATTTTAACCTGTTATGTTTTTTACTAAATCTGTGTTTATTTGAATGAAAAAATATTAAATCTAAGAATGCAGTTTAAAAATTTAAATTTCTTAGAAATTCATTTATTAGAGTAGATTGTTTTTCGAATTTCTTGTAATGAAGACAAATATCAGTTTGTACGTTAATAGATTAACAATGATTCCTTTAAAACGGGTTAACTTTTACTCCAGAAAATATAATTAAAATGATTTACTCATGAATATGTAATTTTTTTATTCACTGGGCTTGATTGAAGGATTCAAGATTTTAAATGTAAATAAACAAAAACAAAGCACGCGCAAGCTGTAGTAAATTTTATTAGTAATGTAATTGATTTTTGAAATTTCTTGTAACTTTTCTTCTCGATGACAAATACAACGGTTTTTATATTTTTATAACTTATTTATAAATTAATCTATTAACTGAACTAAATTTCAATTCCTTACAAGAGGCGTTTCATAATTGCAAATTTGTGTTAAAAATTATTTCAAGATTACATAATATTTATGATAATGAATTATGAAAGATAAGGAATAATTAAAATAGAATCCTTTTTCCCTTATAGACATCTAAAGAAAAGTGTACATTTAAAAATTGTTTTTATTAAATTTGTTTTTTCTTAAAACTATGCTGTAAATGGTCTGGTCAATAACGTGTTAAATAAAGACGTTAAATTTTATTTCTAAGCGATAAGGAGTCATATTATAAAATCATATATCAGTGATTTAACTTAGTTTTTTAGAAAAAGGTAAGGATTGATGTTTTTATATGTGACATTTGAAGGACCAATAATTAAAACACATTCACTCTAAGAGCTTTCCAAACTGATTTAGGATTTGGAAAATTGGAAATTGTCGGAAACATTGTTTAGTCAATTCATTAAATTTTAGCCAATCTCAAAAATTAAAATTCATGAAAAAAATCAAAAACTTGACCGAATTTTTACCGGCCAAATAAACATTTAGAAAAAAATAAAAATGGCTTCGACTAAAATATTTCACCTCAAACAATTTTAAAATATGGTAAAACCCACCGAATCTAACACAGTAGATTTACTACTTTCTGAGTTTGCTGCTTATATTGCTGATAAGTTACATTATTTTATATTCTTTTTATTTAATAAAAAATTCTTTTCTTATAAATTAGGTATTAAAAATACTAGTTGAAATTGAATTAATCACAGAGACTTGAATCTCGAATCAACTATCGTGGGATATAATGAATGGTGAATCAGTTTTGTTAGTTAAATCCATTTACTAAATTCCATCTATGTTATACTCTTATATATAAATCACTTACAGTACTCTCAATTTTCTAGTTTATCTTTTTCGTACAAAGGAAATATAGACGTTCGCAATTCTATTTTATTTCTTACAAACATTTGCTCTTTCCTCAAAAATAAATTCCCTTAAAATTGTTTATATTTCTCCCCTAGTCTAAGAAAGAAGCGTGTGTTTTTCATACAGAAACATATGTCTCTCTATGTGAAAAGAAGTCTGTTAACCTGTTGCATTATCATTACAAAATGTACCATCAAATCAATCACCGAATGTCACTATAATTAGCATTAAAAATGACCAAGGAAAGAAAACGCTACATCTGGCCTTTACAGTCTATTTCAGAATCATTTATCTAGTAAGGAGTGGTAAAATTATTGGAACATGTGTCAGAGAGATTTTGCTATAGAATTGGGAACCTTGCTTTGTAAAGGAGCCTATTTTCTCTTGTTCAGTGTGTTCGTAAAAGGAATATAAATAGCCATGACAAATTTCATTTCCTGACTACTGTGCTCCACATTATTTTATATTTAAATAAATTGTTTGAATATATTGAGCAAAATTACATTAAAAACAAAAAATATTATAAACCCCTACTATCGGGGTAACAATTGAAAAAATCCCATTATGTTCTCCATCGAGGACTGTATCATTCAACTAGCGACCCCAGTCTCTACCCCTGGGTCACGCTCCAGTGATCTTTCGACCACCAACTGTGAGGAGAAAAAGGGAGAAGGCGGACGAGTCCATTTCACGAATCCATATGTCAACAAAACCTCCGTATACAAAGGTAGTAAGATTTTGAGGGCCGCTAGGAGTCAGAGGGTTATTGTCTTCAGACATATTATATTCCAGCGTGTCGCCTTCTGATGCGCTAGAAGAGCTCATCTCGGCATCAGCACCCGATTCCAGAGATTGTAAAACTTTTGCTTTCTCTGGAGGGAAAACAGCCATAGATTCTGGCACAAGGCCAACAGAACAAACATAAGAAGATTTAGTACCATTTTTGGTGACTGTAATATTACTTTGTTTTGTGACAAAATTTGAAACTTCGCTAGGTTCTTTATCTGTAAATTGTGGGGGTTTGCAAAACTGGGATACATTTTCAACAGTTATGTTGTCCCTGATTAACTTGAGAATCTTTTTAAATTTTTTTCCTATTGGTGACAGTTTTGAAATCGGAGAAGTCAGGTCGATTTTTGCTACTTTCCGGAACTTTGAATTAAAATGAAACTGCTTCTTTATGATTATTGGTTGAAAAGAGTTTTAAGACAAGGTCAAGAAATCTGGGACAGATTTCGGAAGGTGTATACGATGCTTTAAATGGAACAGAAGCAGAAGTCAAGATTTGCGAGTTTGTGGTTGCAAGTTTCTTTTTTGCATCAGTTGCATAACTGGTTCCAAGAGTTGGCGTACGAGATTTAACAATTCGTCTGGCTTCGATATACGAAAGATTGTTTTTCACTTTTTCTGCAATTACCTCCTTCTTAATTTCCATGCAGAACAGGAGCGAGAGAAGGAAGTATGCGAACCTTTGCAATTAACACATTTTTCGGATGCTGTACAATCAGAGCTGTCATGACCGGCTTCCGTACAACGGGCGCAAGTGAGAGTCTTGCGGCAGGATGTTTTGGAATGGCCAAAACGCTGACATTTGAAACAGCGCAAGGGATTTGGCAAATAGTGCCGAACAGCCAATTTCACATAACCCGCTTTTATCGACTCTGGGATTTTGGAACCATGAAAAGTGAGGACTAAATGCTTAGTATCAAGGAGTTGTCCGCCTTTTCGCATAGAGATACGCCGAACGTGAGTGACTCCTTGGCTTTTCAACTTATAAGCGATTTCCTCAATCGATGTATTAAGCAGTTCACCACATGAAACGACTCCTTTAGAAAAGTTAAGCGAAGCATGTGGGGTAACGTTAACAGGAATGGATGCAAGATTGTTCAATTTAATTTTAATCTGGACTTGCTTTTGAGAAATAACTTCAACAAGCAAGTCGCCAGAACGAAGTTTACGAACTGATTACGGGATTTCCCCAAAATATCCAGAGATTGCCTTTTCCACCAGAAATGGTGATACTGAATGAAATGTTTCGTTTGTTGAAGATTTCCGCTTGAAAATGAAACACTTGTCAAAATAATTTACGGCAGAAGCTTCTTGAACACATTGACGCCCACTGAAGGGAGGTTTCTTTGATTTACCCATACAATGGATGCAAAAGAATTCAGGCCCCCGACGGCACCGCCCACCATGGAGCCCAACAAGGGAAGGCGGCCACCGGCTCTGGGTATTCCCAGCCTCGGAGCTTACCTTGGTGTTAGCGCCGGAACCTATACGCTCAGAGTCACCCCCGGGGACAGTGACCACCCTTAACGCCAAGCCCAATGAGTGACCCTTTCGCTTGATCCCATTGATCAGACCAGCCAAGTGGCTGGAATACCGGCCGATTGATACATCAGGGCCCAAAATGTACCACCCGTCTAATGGGTCGCCACGCACGGCCAACACGTGGGGGTATTTTGCTGTCCATGAGAGGCAGAAAGCAAACAGAGCGGTAACAGCTTCTCATGGAGAGCTCCCTCGCCTACCCTCGAGGGAAGGAAGAAAAAAGCAGAAACTCAAAAGGAAGGCAAAAACTTGAAAGGAGATCAGACACTAGGGTACCTCAGGGTCGTGAATCCCGTCACACCTGAAGAAGATGTGCCCCTGAGGGGGTTTGGTTAATGAGGAATATATATTTGTGTTCACTTTGCATATGGATTTTTGTCATGGTTTTATTATTTACCCAAAACTAAATTTGAAAACTTCTGGATAAAAGTTTTTAAATCACTTTTACAATTATGTAATGATTGTTTCTTATTATATATATATATAGAGAGAGAGAGTATAAATCGAAAAATGAAAGAGTATAAAATGTGAAATCTCTATCTACCACAGCGCTTTTGGACTTGCAGCTTTTAGCGCATTAATTGTGTATGTGATATATTTATATATTTTTTCATCTGTTACTATTCCCATTTTTGTCTTTACTCGGATATACTTTCAATTCGTTTTTTCATATCCTTTCGAATTTGATATGAATATCTGTTATTTATTTTATTGTTTTTCTATTATGTTTTGCCTCTTTTATATATATATGTATAAAGGTATTTTGAATTATGGTATTCCCGAAAGCTTTGTGCGACGATATCTCAAGCAGTGAATCAGGGGCTTTCGGCAAAGCCTTTTTCCCCTTGTCTTCCTCTGTTTGGCAACAGCAATAACTGGTTTGTCGTCCATTTCCTCTTACTTCTCACAGTCCTGTTTGCTTATTCCTGGCGGTGGTAAGCCTTTTTCTCTTTTATTTTTTTTGTGAATACTACTAGATTATTTTATTCTAAGTCCCTTGTATTCGGAATTTTTGCTTTCGATTTTTTTAAATCACCTTCATTGCATTTGTCTTTTATTCCAGAATTTTTTCATTTTTAATTGTCTTGTGCTTCTTGAAGGGCAGGCGACATATTTTAATGGGCTTCGGATGTCGTTAGCAGAAAAAAGCAATTATTAATATCATAGGAGAGCTGCCCCTCCTGACGAGCGGCTCGCCATGATAGTTTTCGATTTATTATAATTTTTAGTCTATTTTTTGCCACTGTGTCTTGTAGGTTTTTGAATATTTGTCTTTTGTTTCCTGTTTGTTTTGATATATATATATATATATATATATATATATATTCCAAATTCATCTTTAAACCTAAAGTTACTTCGTATCAGATAACACAGTTTTGTATATATACATACGATACAGCTGTTAAAAACGTGAAGAATTTAAAAATAATGAAGTGCCTCATGGGATAATTTCAAAACATAATAAATATATGACATTCAACATTGCATAGAATTGTTGTTTATTTTTACTAAAAATCTTTTACTAGAAAATTCGATGGATATTAAACAGTAAGTCATCAGAAATGGTTTTTACAGATTCTTTTAAAACTGAAATAAATGAAAGTAAATATTTTGGAGTATTTATTTCCTATTAATACAGAAGTTTTGAGTCTGAAGATATTAGCATGAAAAAAAATATGAAAACTGGAAAATTAAAACTACGGACGTCTTTGTGCTGAGTACATAGCACAACTATAAGCTGAAATTTATTTTAAAAG
>BGPR01040218.1:0-14034 GCA_013235015.1 Araneus ventricosus | reverse complement strand
TTAAATTTCGGCAGTTGGGCAAAAGAGCGCACGAGCAGAATCTTAAGCGTTATTCTTCTGTAATTATTATTATACTACAGACTATCATGCTGTGTACTCGAGACTTCAATAATTCCACTTTTTTTCATACTGGTTTATTAATACTGCAATTTTGAATAAATAGGAACTATATACGAGAAGTGGATCCAAAAAAAAATTATAGAAAATCTGCTTATATCTGCTTATTGTTAATAAATAATAAAAAATTATTTATTAACAATAAGCAGAAAATACAAAAAGGAATTAAGAGACCTACTTGCCGATCACTTTTCCACATCATCACCAAACCTACTGAGTCATTTATCTGAACGCAGGACCCACTCGCTTCACCATGCTTAGCAGACATCACGTCCTGTCCATTCAGCCAGTTCTCGGCAACTGTTTCCACATCAGTCTCTGAAGAGACCCTTGTTCCAGATAAGTGTTTAGATCCCAGATTGGGTGCCGAATCTGGCTTGTAGGGGGACGGGGAGTGGCTCCAGTTTTCCCACGTGAACTTTTGCAGCAATTCCTGAAATTTGAGAGCAGTATGAATACTGTTATGCAGGCACATGGCACAATCACTCAACATGCCAGGCGTTTGCGTCAGATAACTTTCACGATGGCCCAATGATTACTTCCTTTTTCCGAAATGGAAGGAGCACTTATCTGGAACAAAGTTCTCTTCAGAGAGTGATGCGAAAACAGTTGCCTAGAACTGGCTGAATGGACAGGACGTGATGTCTGCTAAGCATGGTGAAACGAGTGGGTCCTGCGTTCAGATAAATGCCCAGTAGATTTGGTGATGATGTGGAAAAGTGATCGGCAAGTAGGTCTCTTAATTCCCTTCTGTATTTCCCTATTTGATGCTAATAAATAATTTTTTATTACCTTTGTAAACTCTTTTTTGGATCCATCCTCGTACAAACGGTGTGTCCGTAAAGTCATGGTGTAGTTATGAACGCTTGTTGCGGCGAACAGAAACGAAACGAAAGGTTGAAACTAGCGCCACATTGGACAGTATCCCAAAGAGTGTCTGTAGTGCAATCGTGTGCGCGCGCAGGTGATGACGCAACACCACGCACCGTGCGGAGCCGACTGTGACGTCAAACATCTACATTGACATGTTGCAATTGTATGCAGTTCCACAATTTCCAGAAGGTGCCATCTTTCAACAGGACGGCGCTCCTCCACACTACGGCAACACTGTTAGTGACTTTCTGGATACAACATTCCCCCAGCGGTGGATAGGCAGGGGTGCTGTCATGGCATGGCCACCACGATCCCCGGACATAACGCCATTAGACTTTTACTTGTGGGGTTATGTGAAGCAACATGTGCACAGTGAACGTATCAATGACGTTAATAATTTAAAACAGAGAATCACGGACGTTATTCACTCTGTTACACCAGACGTCCTTACCCGTGTGTGGGAAGAACTGGACTATCGCTTAGATGTGCGTAGGGCAACAAATAGAGCCCACATGGAACTGCGCTGAACAGGTATGCAAACCTGGAGAGTTTTCCTTTTATTTGGTGAAGATGTCACCTGTCTATCTTGTTTCGTGGCTTTCCTGTGACCGGTCAAAAGTGCACCATGACTTTACGGACACACTGTATATACATTTAAAAATTCAAGATCAAGATTACTCCTATTTCATAATCACTAAGATTATATCTCGGAGCCCACCCAGGATCTCCTACAGAAAACAATTCAGTGGCGTACACCCCCTAATCTCCCTCGCAACTGTTCCTCCCACTCTTCACTTCATTTCTTTTGACTGAGGGCCGGGACAGTTACGTGGAGGTTGGAGTCATGACACAGAAAATTATATTATTTCATCTGGTAAGGCCACATCCCTGCTCTAGGCCACCACGAAAAATCCACCTTCACACATGTGAAACAAGACAAGCAAAAAAATATGTATAAAGTCGCATTAATCCAATTTTGTACTATAGTACATTTATGTGTAAGTTGTTTTTCATTGTGGTAATCTTAAGAAAAGGGTAGAAAGGATGTTTAATATGTAATTTGATATTAAAAAATACGAATGAAACGAAGTAATACCGAATTAATATTTTTCTTCCATTGCCCTTCTTTTTTTCTTTAAAAGTAGTGTTCCTTAAACATCGATAGTTCAACTATCGATAGTGCAGTCAATAGTTTTGCCAAATTATCGATAGTTGTCTTCCCGGCGATACTATCGATAGGTGTTCTTCCAGTTGAAAGTTTAGAAACTATCGAAAGTTCCAGTCGATAGTTTTGAAACTTTCGATAGTTCAGGCGATAGTTTTAAAACTACCGACAGAATATGCGCCTATCGATAGTATTGGCCGCGAGAAAACTATCGATAGTTTTGAGAAAGTCGATACTATCGATTGTTTCAGCCGATAGTTCCGAAAGCCTGATACTATCGACTTGGCTTCGATAGTATCGAGTCTATCGATGTTTAAGGAACACTACTTAGAAGTGAGCTCACAGCTCGGTTGAGTTTCAGCGGTCTGCTTTGATTGCGCGTTTTTCACGTCACATTTCAGCCGTTTAAACTTGAATGGATTCAAAAGAAAATAACCCGAAAGCGCGAAACTCCGCAGTTTCGCAAACTCGGGTTTTTTTAGGGGCACAGTGAATAGTATTTTTACGAATTTTTCCTCCGCGCCGAATTTCGCTCAAGATGATGGATTCGAGGAGGGATCCCTGCTCTACTTTCGAAAGAAAAATGCTTTTCATCGACTTGGAAAAAGTGAATAGAAATGGCGGGAACTGAGAATTCCCCACTGCATTTGGAAACTAAGAGTAATCATTAAAAAGTGCGCAGATTCCCAACAACAGCTCTTGGCGACAGATGAATGTGTTGATTTCCTAAAAAATATTTCCATATTTGGAACGTTTGACGCGAGGGGGCAAGATGTGCACATTTCTACGCTCTACGTCAAAGCATATTCCGCGCCCCCGCTCAATGAAGTTAATGTTTTATTTTACATCTAATAGTGTTACAAAATGCAATGTCGCTTTCCTGCCTCGCTTGTCTTATAGTTGGGAGGAGAGTTTTACAGGGGTAAGCATGGAATGACCGTCAGCGACCAGGTCTGGACCCCTGACCTTGGCGACCATTTTGGCGACTTTGGAGGCAAATCAAAGATTCCCGAAAATGCGACCATTTTCTCGATATCTCTATTAGGAGAGGAGATACTAGAATGTGCTAGATAATTCCATGTTACATCACGACCAGTCGAGCAAGGGTATATAAACGGAGTGCGAACGCCTTCGAGGAATGACTTTGAAATTTCGTCTGCAGTGCGAGCTGGATAGACGGTGAACTGGGCGCTATTGAATGTGCTGTTACTGTCATTATTAGCGATTTGCTGCCTGTTTGTACCTGTTTACTGTTTGTTTACTGTTATTACCAGTGGATTGTTGTCTGTTTGTGTTGCTAATCGGTGGAAGATCTATTGTTCCTGTTACTAGTGCTACGTGTTTTTCCTGCATATATGTAAATAAACCTCCACTCTCCATTATCCTGCGTGATGGACTGTTTCCGCCATACACACACAGAACGATTTTTGTATTTTGTAACAATATACAATAGTTTATCTTTGAAACATATAATCACTTAATACCATCTTTGTAATCTTCGAATCACTGAAGAATCTGAACACTGAACTCAACTGAAGTGCTGAAACGATTTCAGTGCAAAGAAGTCAAGGGCAAAAGACGATAAGGTCCTCAGAAGACGAGAAAATGTGTCGTTGAATATATTTAATGAAACGAATGTGAAGTTCAAAAACATCATCTTATGTGGCTTTTGCAAAATAATACTGTCAAGTTTGTAAATATTCGGTTGTTATTTCTTATGTATGTGCGCCCCGTGGGAAATCTGGCCTTGATGTGCACATTATTCGGACTCAAGCAGAAGGAATGGGTTCAAATATTGCTGGCATGAAAGTAGGAGAATTCTGATAAAAATTAGCGTAAAATCAACATTTTACAACGCAAAATGTGATACGCCAGTATTGCGTTACTGGCTTATTTATTGAAGTAGCATTCTCCTTTTCTAACTTGATGAAATAGGAGCATCGTTTGTAACTTTCATGACGGGACGAAATAACTCTTTTGTTCTTAAACAACAAATGATTGGCAGCTGACCTTTTCATTCCGTTTCACATCGTTTTCAAGAAGGTCCCTCAGACAGTGGCGCAGCGGCCGGGAGTCAAGTGGCGTGTAAATGCCCCCCGGGTAGGGATAAATATTAAATTTATCCTTATAATTCTATATAATTATAACACATTAGGTAATTCATGTCACTTTTTAATGTGAGATATCATGGAGTGACGCCACACCCCTTGCGCCATTTATACTTGCTGAACCCCCCGAAGACGCCACTGAAATAGGAAACTCTCTGCTGAAAGTCTGTTTCATTTGCGTTGTCAGGGTGAGCCTCTTTTGAAAAGTGCGCCAACTGGTAAAATAAAATTAAATCAAGAAAATTGGGGACGAAATGCTTGCTTTGCTGCTGTCAAATAAAAAGCGAACTGCCGATTTTCAGTAATATAACTTGTAAGCGTACAAACGATTTGTAATAATGCTTATAGCAATAAAGTTGTTTTTGACTAAGAACGACAATTTTTAGTTAAATAGGAAGGGAACTGAAATTATTCTGCCCTTCGGGTGAAAATGTGTTTTGTATATTTTTCCAACGGATCTATTTTATCTCAGATTTCATATCGTCGCATATCCTTTTTATATATTTTTCAAGCAAACCGAAAAGCCCAGCAATAAACTGCGTTCCTGTGTTTCGAAATCTGCAGAATTGCACCAAATTTAGCTCACTTTTAAATTTCAAAGTATACTTTCTCGTAACGACATCCGGGGGGCACCGCGAGTTCACGGATGAGAAGCCGCCGGATAAGCAAGCAGGTTCTCGCTTCTCTGGTGGGTACAGTAATGGTGGTGTGGCTCTTGGGGCCCATCTCCAATGACGGGTCGTACCCCGGTAAAACGGGGGGCGTCGCGTGAGAGGTTCGCAATGGGGGGCTATTATGCGGAGACTACAGTGCCCGATGAAGTCGTGGCGGCCGATCATTCATAGTAGCCCCGGATGCTAAGGCAGGGTGAGATGTTGGCTTCTTGTGATTTATTTTCTCGTACTTTCTCTTATGCACAAAATGGTGTTCCTTGAACATCGATAGTTCAGCTATCGATTGAGCATTCGATAGTTTTCCCTCCCGCGATACTATCGATAGGTGTTCTTCCAGTCGATTGTTTAGAAATTATCGATAGTTCTAGTCGATTGTTTCAGTCGATAGGTTTCAAGCTATCGATAGTTTTAAAACTATAGACTGAAAATGCGCCTATCGATACTATTGCCCGGTCGAAAACTATCGATAGTTTTGAGAAAGTCGATACTATCGATTGTTTCAGTCTGACTGTTCCGAAAACCCGATACCATCGAATTGTTTTCGATAGTATCAATAGTGTATCGATGTTTAAGGAACGCTAATACAAAGTGAACAACGAGAAAGTATTGTCATCCGTCCAATTTTCAACCTCGATAGGTCGATGAATTCTACGTTTTAGTATTCCCTGAGTGAGAAAAACGCAATTTTCGGGGCTTTCTGCAAACATGATTTCCTTGAAAGCTGGGCATTCATCTCCGCTCCATTCCATTTCTCTCAAGACTGTTTTTTCCATCCATTCAAGTCGGAAAACGAGGCACGTCATCCACGGAGGCTCCGAAGTCGGACAAGGTTCAAAGTCACAGAATTCTACCCACTCCCCTCCTTTTCCCTTACGCATGAGAGTTCGTGTTTCATTTCTACCTACGACGCGAGGTTTCAATGTGGGCAAATCCTCTGATGCGCCTCTACCCTCGCATCCAGGCCCCAAATTGGAATCGGCGCATGAAGTGAGTTCGTTTGAATTCCAGCGTTGCCATTTCGCCATGCCAATTTCCATCGGTTTTTAAAATTGACGATTGCTTTTTCCTTCCCATATTCCAAAAATTCCATTTTGTAAGAGATGTGAATGGACTGCTTAAAAGACAATTTCGCATGTGGTTTTATCGCCATAATCGCAGATGTGTTTTAAATTTTCGACCAAATCCATCGCCCGACCAACTCTCGTAGGCCTATGTGTTCGTTTTTCCTCAAATTCTAATAATAATCTATCATATAATATCAGATTATTAATATTATAATTATATAATAATAATATTATTCAATAATATTATATAATAATATACGTTAATGATATAATTAATAATATTATACGATAATTAATATTATACAATATCAGATGTGTTCGTGTTTGAATGAAGGCGAATAATTCAGACACGCACCAAGGCACAAGGATCAGTTTTAGTTTGTGAATTTTATACCAAAAATTTTGATCGCCGGCCAATTTTGGGCCAAATCAGTCAACGGGAAGAGATGCCGTTATCGAGTGCGTCTTCGATTCACTTCACTATAGACGGATTTTCTGTTTTGTTTATTTGGAGTAATCTAGAACTTCGGCTATACCGACCGACTTCCGGTGTATTGCTTAGCAATGGATTCCGAAACGCTCCGCGCTTTTGAGCATGCGTCAGTCGGAGTTATTTTCATCAAAACAGGGGGAAAGTGAAGAATGGAAATGGAGATGTTGACATTTTAAGTAGCGCGATCTAACAAAGAACTCCGGAAATGCGCTCATCTGAATCCCCTTTCCGGTGTAAAATGGTCCAAAAGTGGGACCGGTGTATTAAAACGAACAATAATGCCTCATCGTCTTTGGGAAATTTCAAGAGTTCAATACTCTGTTTAAAATGTTAATTAATGTTTAAAGTAGAGTTGTATAATGTTATGACTCAAGGATGCTTTGAAAATATTAAATTTCGTATTCCTATTGCTGTAGCTGTCAATGTTTACCTAAAATAAGAGCCTTATTTTGTGGGAAGGCTGCCTTAGTTCTTCGTTATCGCTGTTTTGGCGACATTCTAAGGCTTGTTTGGCGGTTAAATGTTCAACCAAACGATTTAGATAATCACTGGCGATTGAAGTTTTGAAGAAATAGTCCTGGGTCATCAATTTGATGTGGGAATACAAAATAACAAAGAAATAATTTCTATTCAATTTTTTATTTCATCTGATTTCTTTTTCAAAAACATTTCACTCCAAATTTGATATTTTTTCCTTCACTTATTTTTAATTGCCGTACTAGGAAGGTAAATTTAAACAAAGACAAAAAGAATGATATGAAATCGTCTGCGATTAACATTAAATTAAATTTAATTACAACATAGATAATAATATATGTAGAGATGACTTCATAAAATCGTCTGCCAGAAAAAAAGCAAGAGAGGGGAAATAAATTATTTAAAAATGAAATATATATAAAATGGTTATTAAAAAGCAAAATAGATTGCCAGTACATAACCAAACAATTGAATTACAATCGTTCCATTTGGCGGTGAGAGAACATTTGTTTCTGACGAGCGTTGATCTCGTTATCGGAGTCATTCGCGCGGATAGATCTTCTTATCGATGTCTTGCGCATTGCTGTTTCTTGGGCCTCGTTTTAATTAGTCTCCTCTTAGCTCTCTTCCATCTAATGGGTCTATTTAATCGAATTTGAATAATACTTCGGGTTGGATTTTGACCAGTTCTGATCATTTCTGAACGGATTTGTTTAGACTGCCGTGCCCTTCGCTCTTGTTGACTTTTTGACGAAGGAACGTTTTGAGGTGATAACTTATTTTGGAATTTATAAAAAAGCGTAGATTCCTAACATTCAATCAACAAGCGAATCTACTAGATTCCCGCTTTGCTGAAAGCGAAGCCGCTGATATTTTTTAAGTTTAAAAAGTTTGCCCGTACTCACTTCAGATGCCGCAGTCATCGCGTGCGCAAGAAACCAGTAAAAAGATCACTGAACATCCAAAATACTATTTGGCGACGCCAAATGAAATAGCGCCAAGAAAAATTGGTGAAAAACAAGACCGCACCCTAAACTCCAGGTTTACCTGAACTGAATGATTACTATAAGCAGTTTTTAGGAGTTCCTATGGGTTGTTGTTTTTCTAGTGCATTGGCCAATATATTTCTTCACTCGTTTGAGAGAGATTTAATTAAAAATGAACTTATTTTTCGTTTTCGTTTCATTGATGACCTTTCAGTGTTTAATTATAATAATGTTAACTCCATTTATAGCTGCTATCCAGAAAAGCTTAAATTAAACAAAACTAATAATGAATTGAACAAATGTAATTTTTTGGATCTGGAAATTGAAATTTTGAATTCAGATGTCTCTATTGGAATCTACTATAAAAGAAAAGAATTTAATTTCAAGGCTAGTACACTTTGTAATTTTCAAACATGTCTTCAATTTAAAGTTGTAAAAAAATCTATCTTTTCTCAAATTAATAGGATTAAAAACATTTGTAATAACCACTCTACTTTTGGTAAAGCTTTAGATAATTTAAATAATAACTTTAAAGATAACGGATGCTCTAATAATTTCCTAAAAGTTAATAACTTAATCAAAAAAAGTTTTTGTTCTCCTGGTAAATAGTTCGAATTTCTCTACATAGATGGAACTAGCTTCTACATTGTTGCTTTCTTTGTTCATCTTATAGCGTCTCTATTTTTATTGATTCTGGTTTTGAAAGAGGGTGAATATTTACATTTTTTCTCTCTATTGATTTTGTTTCAAGGGAATTTGTTAAGTTTTTCTTTTTTTCTTTATTTGGTTGCCGGACAGATTCAGGCCACAGAGAGGAATAGATTTTGACTATTGTCATTTCTTTCTACAGAAAATTTGTCTAATTTTAGAATTACAATGGTGTGTGGTCTCCGAAGAGTTCGCCATTCTAGTTCTTTTCCATTGTTCTTCCATTTTGATTATATTTTTAATTTCTATTTTTTCTTAAGTGTTTTAATTATTAGAGAATTTTTTGTTATTTAATACTATAGTTTTTTGTTGTGTTAAATTTAGGAAAATTTTGTTGATGCAATCACTTAATGCTGCTGCGTTGGGCGCCCTTAAAAAGGTGTATTGTTATCATTATTATTATTGTTTACTTCTTCTGTTTACTTTTATATATTTTTCTATTTAATTTAAATTTATGTTTTTCTATTATTATTTACCTGAACTGCAATGATTATCCGCGCTCCTATTATTCGACCTGATGTTCCTACTCCACACTCTATAGACAAATGGTAATCAATAACGATAAGCGGAAAGCGAAATACTGGTGCGGTGAAACCGAAAGCGAAATCTGTCGTTGCCACGGCAACACGAAAACTTTTTCGTGTCTTTATTTAGACTAAATCTTCCTAGAACAGGGGAAAGGTCTCGATTCTGCTCCCGCGGGGATTAGGAATCTGAAAGAGTTCGAATTTGCTCTAATCCGACTTCCGCTCCAGCCGTTTTAGCAATTATTTAGAACACTGGAGGACCACCTATAAGTAAGTATTATATATAGGCAATATTATATATCATTATATACTAGAAATTCACCCGCAATGGTATGACGGGTGCAAATTGCCTCTTCGTCTAGAGATTTCCCGTCAAATTTGACGTGTTTAAATAGATATATATGCGAGAGAAATGCTTAAATTTGATTGAAAACAAATAAAATAAACATATGTTTTATGACGGGAAATATTTTTTTTATCTACATATTTCTTTATTCAAAAAATCCTCGTGGCATCCAAAAATTCCGTCGGGGTATCCATCCGTGAAATCTATTATGCATCGTGGCGTCCAAACTATATCAAGCGCATGATAGACCACTGACGTAATTGACTACTTTCTATTAAAAAACGAAAATTAATTTGAAATATATGATTCATGTGATTTAAAGTTTCTCGGGAACTATTGATCATAGAGAAATAAATTTTATATCAGTCGATAGAAAAAATTCTATTTCTCTATTTTTAGAGCTATTAAATTTGAAATCAGAACGACAATTACTGTTTTAAATTTAAAATTACTGAAATGTAGGTTCTCTACCAATGAAATAATGCTGTTTAACGTCTCGCAGTGCTATGGCGCGAGTTTTATTGTTGGTGACGTCAGAGTGTTACCGAGATATCTGGGCTATTATATTAGTAATTATATATTATTTGCTATGTTACTATATATTATTTATAGTATCATATATTATTTATTATATTCCAGTATATTATTTATAATATTATATATTATATTACTATATATTATTTATTATATTCCAATATATTATTTATTATATTCCAATATATTATTTATTATATTACTATATATTATTTATTATATTACTATATATTATTTATAATATTATATATTATTATTTATAGGTAATAATTTATACCAGTGGTGGAGAACCTATCGCCCAAGTGTCCGACACTGACCCACGACGGCTTTTCAAATGACCCACGCGTTGATTTGTATAAACTTATTTTTTTTATCTCATAAAAGAGAGAGCAAACAATATAAAATATTAACAAAATTAATGAACTCCCTTTAACTGTAATTTAATTAATTAATTTCTATTTTAATTCTGTTTACTATTCCGAAAGTGCTCAAATTTGCTCGAATCCGACTTTCGATGCAGCCGTCTTAGCAATTATTTAGAACAGAGGAGGCGAACCTCGGACTCTCGTGTCAGATACCGACCCACGAAGCCTTTTTAACCCTTTCAGTCCCAAGCATAGAATTATTCATTTTATAATCCTAGAATTTGGGAAATGTACTCATTTTGGGCCTAGGATGAAAGTACAAAAAGAAAAATAATTAAGAAAGAAAAACAAGACAAAAAACCGAAAACAATGGAACATGAAAAATTAATAATTTTTTAAAAACATCTGAAATAAAATATTTTAACAAATTTAAAAATAATAAGAATGAAAATGTACTTGTAATTTCATTTAAATTATGTTGCATTCCATAACCCAGGAGGGTCGACTCAACCCAATGGTTGTAGAGTCTTTTGATGACCCTCCGGGAAAGAGAAACGTGAGCGCGAATGAGGGTGGCGGGCATCCACTACGAGCTACCTCATCCTATTTAAGAAGGCAAGTTAAATATTTATGTAAAAGCGCTACTTCAGAGCAATGTCACACAATTATTGCACTTATTGACATAACAGCTGCAGACACAAAAATGCGCAGCAGATCGGCGGTGAAAACAATACAAGACACAACCCAAACAGAACACAAAGCTAAAAAAAATACAAAGCAAACAAAACACGAAATATACAAGGCAAGCAAAACACAAAGAATGCGAAACAAACAATACACAGAGAAAACAAAGCAAATACAAAAGGGGGAAATGAATGAATTTCCTCGCTGAAGAAAAAACACCCCTATCTCAATTATTTGAAATTTCAAAGAGGAAGCAAAAACTTAATTTTTGGCGACAAACAAAGGTTATTTCTGATTTTTTTTACAACTGGCAGGGACATTTGTTCTTCTATTTGTATCAGATGTTAAAATAATTCAGAAATAACCGTTGTTGTTGCGAAAGGTTCAGTCTTTTCTTCCTCTTTGAAATTTCAAATAATTGAGATAGATGGCGTTGCTTGTTAGGCGGCGATTTTTTTCTTCCTATGTCAAGCAACGATTTATATCTATACTTATAAAAGACAATGTTTGTGTGTATGTGTTTGTCTGCGATGTCCAGACGAATCTATCGCACTTACAGCCATGAAATTTGGCACACAGGTAGTCGTAATGGTGACTGAATGCACTTCGAAGCCGAAATTTTAAAATTTAATCTAGAAAATTTTTTATTTAATGTTTTGTGATGTTTTGGGTCATTTTTCGCACTAATTTCTCAATAGAATGGTTTCGAATAATTGTACGACAAAAATAGATACACCATCGGAAAGAGCACGCGATTTCCGTTCTAATGAAGTTAGTTTTGAATTTTTAACGTAATTTACTGAATTTTGAGAATTTTTTAAAAAATACCCAGTTTCGCCATCGCAATGTTACTTTTGTTTTTAAATTTGTTACATCCGACTTTCGAATAACACTATTATTTTCAATTTTTTTCAGCTTATAAGTAGAATGGTTCTGTCGGATTTAAAACAAAAACGGTTAAAATATCTTTTCAAGTTTTTTTTAATTAATTTTTTCTGGGCAGTTGAGAGATATTTTTATGGAGAGAGTTCCTCACGCTCCACTTCTTCAGAACGCAGATGGCTATGCGATTGGTTGAAGGGGAGGTGACGTCATAACCTTGAATTGAATGACTGATTATTATTTTCGGCAGTATCTTAACGTATTTATTCATCTCGCATACTTAGCTTGCAGTATAATAATTTTCACGTTGCAATTTTTTAATATTGTTTATCGCGAAAAAGAAAAAGCCGGAAAATCAATAATGTGTATCTTTTGTTTTGATTTTGTTTTCAAAACATTTTCATGTCATTGTGGGCGGATTTTTTTTTTTTTTTCATTTTGTTGAAGTCCTGATTCCACGGGCAACGCCGTGCGCGTACTGCTAGTGTAAAATATTTCCAAGTGAACATTCGCTAACTGATTTTCTATCGCATCATCTCTGCACCTGCGTATGACTCATGACAGTCGATCGTACACTTGGCGCGCATATTTTTTGCATCGTAGAACGGGAATGTAAATATTTTAGAGGATTTTAAATGTGAGAACAAAAGAAAAAAGGGTCAACTGTCAAGTTTTTCTGTTTATCCTTGTGGACTCTACACCCCATGGGTGAGTCAGTGGACGTGGGTCATGGTCATGGTCAAGTTTTTCTGTTAGCAAATTTCGGCAGTCCCAAATTATTGGTAATCTTTTTTCCACGCACATTCCTTTTCCAAGTGACCCCACTGACTTACGGGTTAGCAGTAGAAACCAGCGGGAGTGGTCTCCCCTAAACTTTCTCGAATGCTATCTAAGCGGAGATTCGTCAGAATCTCGAGTTCGAATTTTTTGACGCTTACAATATCTTTGCATACTTCGTATACGAGAAAGTAAAAAAGCAGAAAAAAACCTGAAATCAAATATCTGTTGCCACGTTTTAAAAAACATACTTTGAAACAGGTGCGATAGAATAGGCAATGCAACGAATACTAAAGTGAAAATTCTGCCTTGGAGTTAAATTTCCAAGAAAACAATTTATACTATCACAACTGTAACAATTGCAAAAGCGCCTGAATGAAAGATTTGCTGAAATAATGAGATCGAGTTGAATTTCATTTACAACAATGAAAACATTGTTGCAATTCATGTTTGAAAACATTAGTAATATCCCGAAGTTCACAAACGTCGTGAGCCGATACACAATATGGCGCGTAGTATACGATTATACAGACCGACAGACATTCAACCCTTCGACGGATTGGGTCCGAACTTTGATACGACCTATATTCATGATAATAAAACTGTGTACCAAATTCCATCCCTCTGACCTTAATAGCTTTTGAGTTATCGTGTGCACAGACAGAGAGACGCAATTCCAACATCGTGTTTTTCGGACTCAGGGAGGTGTAAACCGTGGAGAGTCGTCAAAATCTCGATTTCGAATTTTTTGGCCATTACAATACTTTCTCGTTGAATACTTCGTATACGAGAAAGTAAAAATATAGAACAAAATTTGATCCACTTCTCGAAAAGGTTCGCCATCACTGGTTTAGAACATCCTGTTAGCGCTGAAGGGGTGCTCGAAGACAAACTTCGAAACGAGTGTGTAAAGCTCGTTCACTGCAACCGTGAGAGTACTGTACCTCACTGAGCAGCGAGGCATTTTTCTATACCCTAAATTTGACTTTCTAAAATCAATTTTGAATAATTTAATAATTAGTTAATGGAAATTAATGATTAGATGGCTGAGTTTTTGTCAATAGGTTTTTGATGAAGATATTTTAATCAAGCCACTAACCTCCTTCGGCGACCATTTGTTCGCCCGTAATATTAACAGCTTGAGGCTGTGCTCGCAACTTGGCGAAATAAATTGGCGAATTGGCGGTTGCAGAGGCTGAGAGACTGCCGAAGTTTTATTTTGCGATATCTCGAAAAAATGGAAGGTGGTGCGTG
>BGPR01040217.1:0-14034 GCA_013235015.1 Araneus ventricosus | reverse complement strand
AAAAATACCAAAAACATGCTTACGTAATATTTGAACGGCCCCTCAGCTAAAAGTTCAAAGATAAAAGTAATTTGAAATTTAGGATTTACATTTTTTCATTTGATATGCTAAACAAATTTTTGTTGCTTCATCGACCAGGACAATACGTAGGCAACACCTATATTGTTTTCTAATAATCTTTTTTCTTTCTTTTTTCTGTAGAATGATTTCATACAACTGATCCAGTGACTCGAAAGGATAAAGCATTTCAAGGCTCACCAGTTTTGTTCTACAGCAAATTTGAAAAATTTATGTGCTGTACGGCCTCCTAATTATCGTTCACATATCATGAGAACGCTGTAAGAATACTCATAATCCATCCCAACGCTTCTTCATAGAGTGCCCTTGATGCAAATAATTATGTATCTAAGTCGAAAGGATTTGAATATTTTTTAAAATATGATTATAATCTGCAAGGAAATTCGTGTTTATATTATTAAAATAAGGAAACTTATCAATAAAATATTATCTTAAAATCTTATTTATCGCAAAATTTAGGGTAGTTCGCAATGTTTTATTCAAGCAGAGAAGCGACTGAACCGAACAGGTGGTAATTGCAACTTGTGTTGGCTCGAGGTTCAAACGAGAGTTGCCTCTGAATGGCCCTATTAACAGAGGCTCTTTGTCTTTGATGACTTGTTATATGTTTATGACTTACGTTTATTATGATTTAAGTTTATATTATAAGAAAACACTTTTGAAAGGAGATAAGTGGATGCTTTAGAATATTTGCAAAAATACAGTCAAGCATCGTTTATACGTCTTTCAAGGGACTGTTGGCTTCTACTTATTTAAACATGAAAGAAGCAACATGAACTTGTTTGACGTTTCAAATAATAAACTGTGAATACTCCATTTAAAACGGTTTATTTCTTTCTTTTCTAGAAGAATCTATTTGCAACGGAAAAATCAACAAAATTCTAAAAACTCTACATTTTTCTACTGTTGCCACAAAAATATAATATGATGAACAAAATTAAATATGATAATAAATAAATGCTTTAAATAAAAAGAAAACGATATTTACAAACAAATATTAAATGCTGCGTGAGCTATAATTCAGCCACTACAGGACTAAACGACGTATAAATGAAGAGACGTATAATCGAAATTTTACTAAACAACTTTGATTATTTCGAATTCAATGCTACTAATGCAAATTCATTTAAAAGTAATAGTTTTAAAGTTTTTAAGGTAGTGCTAGTATATTACTATATAGTATGGAAATGAATAATTAAATTTTAAAGTTAAACATTTATCATAAAAGTGAGAATTTATTGCATATCTTGAGCATTAATTATACATATTTTATAAGATTTGTGTATCTTATAAAACCATGCACTCCTAAAATATTTCGACACTTTTGACGGGAAAAAGTTTATTAAATTTAAAGGTGTTAGGCAAGTAAGCGTTTCATTAAAAATATATTTAATCGTCGTCTGACTTGCTGATTGTTTGTAAGTAATAAGCACAGCATTATGAATCGAATTAAGTTCGCTGAAAGTTTTTCGCTATTCTTTTGGCAAAAGAAATAAGCTCAAAGTTCTTCAATGGAGTGCTTAGCGTCTTTAAAGAAAGGTGGAATAACTTTTTCATCATCGCTTAAATTACCACCAGGGGCCGTTCAAATATTACGAAGCATGTTTTTGGTATTTTTTGACCCCTCTCCCCCCTGCTCAGCAAAAATAAGCAAATCGCAAATCCCCCTCTTAGGGGGGGGGCACAACCCTCAACACCCCCCCCCCGTCTTTTTTTTTTTTTTTTTACAAAACGTATAACAGTAATAATCTAATTTTAAAATCAAGTTTAATTTTCTTTTGCCAAATTTAACTTTTTTTCAAATTTATTTTTTTAAATTAAATTATTTGTGCAAGTTACAAGAGATTTTCGAAAATAAAGTGATTTTAATGTTTTACGTAAGCATCACTCATACTCCCCCTCCCCCCTTGTCAGCAAAAATAAGCAAATTGTAAACCACCTCCCCCCCTTGGGCGCTTACGTAATATTTGAACGGCCCCCCAGACAATTTGTCTTCTATTAATTCATAGATTGTGAATAATTTCGAAGTCACGATATCTTTACCACAGTTCAGATACTAGAAAGGAGGAAATTTTCACATTTTATAACGGAGGAAAATGACGTATAAACGAAGCTTTGCGTCGTATAAACGAAGCATTTTATTATTACAACGAATACGAATGAATCGGGACTTTGATGAAAAGAAGTATAAATGTAAATGACGTACAAACGAGAAACGTATAAACGGTGCTTTATTGCAATTTTAAATTTAGTTAATTTTTTTCCCCTCAAAAGTGTCGAGATATTTCAGGATTGCATGAACTAATCATGATAAATGAAAAAGGATGAAATAAGGTCATTAAAGTTTTGGGAAATGAAAATCAGATCATTTTATTGTGATTGATACTAATCAAAAACTATCGCAAATATGTTTTTAAGAACATAAATTATTCATTCGAACATAACTATTTAATCATTTCCTTGTTACAAATTCAGATAAAAATAAAGCAAATTTAACTCCATTAAAAGTTAAATTGATTTATATTAAACCGCCAAACAATTTTATCTTAAGTCACCAAACAGTAAACAGGTTCGGATTGTTTTATTAAGCAGTGGAGTTTTATTTATGCGCCTTTCACCAACTGTACTACTTCAAAACGAGACGAGCAATCTAATAAACCAAGACATCTACTGAAATATTCAATCATTCGGAAATTTGATTTTATTTGCAAGATCTTTATTTATTCAATCGTTTTCCACATATTCAATCTTGTTTTTATACAACATTAGTCGCCTTCGGCGATCGGCTGTTCTCCTGTGGATATGCTCGCAACTTGGCGAAATAAATTGCCGAATTGGCGGTTGTAGCTGCTGAGGAACTCTGCCAAAGTTTTATTTTGCAATATATCTCGAAAATGGAGGGTGGAGGGGTGCAGGCCACCCTTGGTGGCATATCTAGACGTCATAAGCTTATAGGAGAGACCGGGGGAAGGTCAGAAAAAAGTTACTAACTCTAAAAGTTACTTCAGAAAAGGTTACTAATTAATTAATATTAAAAGCATTTCCAAAAAAAGAGCGGTTTTTTTTTTTTTTTTTTTTTTAAACGCTCTGAATAAGTTTACAAACGGATAAAAAAAAAAAGGAGCGAAATCAATAAAAAAAACTTTTCCAGAAAAAGAGCGTTTTTCTTTTAAACGCTCTGAATAAAGTTACAAATTAATCAAAAAGGATGGAAATCAGTAATGAAACAATTTCCAAAAAAAGAGCGTTTTTTCTTAAACGCTCCCTTTAACATTAAAAATGAATCAACAAGGAGCGAAATCATTGCTTAAAATATTGCTCAAAAAGGAGCATTTCTTTTAACACGCTCCATTTAATATTAAAAACTAATAAAAAAGGAGCGAAATCGTTCAATACAAAAAGGAGCGAAATTCGCTCCGAATATTTCGCTCCGCGGAAGGATTGTAAAACGCTCCGAAAGGACGATGCACTTTCAAGTACGGAAAGGAGCGAAAATTCGCTCCACCAGATCGAATTTCGCTCGTTTTTTTTAAGCGTGTACAAATGAAATAAAAATTGTCGAAATCGGTTCAATGGCTGAAGCTGGGCTAATGACCATGGATTTTGCAAAATTATTTTAAATATAAAGATAAGTTTCATGTTTTCTTACAGTAGTTTGACGAGTATATTCACATTTGGACGTAGTAATACAATAAGGAACCTACTGCAAGACAATGTTTTGAGATACACCTGTTTTCTCAAGGCCATACGGTAAAAAAAAAGGGTTTCGTGGATTCGAATCTCGAACCCACTGCCCTCCGGTACCGAGGCCAAGTTTCTGCTACGAGGCCACAGTGGCTCTACTAGATATACTAATTTTAGGAGCACAGCAGTTTGATAATACGGTTTTAATATGACACGGTGCCAAAATTCCGATAGCTCTCCTACTAATCGGCAAATTGACAATACGTTTGACACACACTTAACAAATACGGCGTTCCTCATATTGTATGAAACTTTTTCTTCCTTGTTATTATTGTATTAAGCGCGTTAAATGCGCGGTTTTCATATAACACGGAATAAATTACTCGTTAAAGGAAGCCTAAAAGTACTAGTAACAGCAATATTTAATGTTATGAAAGTTGAATATCCTGAATACCTATGTACATACTTTTAAATAAAATACATTATTTAAATTGCAGTTCGTCGATGACTAATCGAAGATTCAAATTTATAAAATATAAATTTGTAGATAAACCCTCCTCGTTTAGCTTCTCTTAGAGTGCAACTGAAATTTACCTCGCTGCAATGCCAATATCTTTCTGAATTTTAACGGTATTCAATTGTAATTTTTATGTAAGTTGCCCTATAAATCTGGCTTTGAGATTATGAAAGAAAAATTACGCTACATTTCGCACATGCGTAGTAAAAAATTATTTACTAAAAATTTCAATTTAATGCTTTTCTAATATATTGTCAAGTATTCTGTAAGTTTCGTATAATTTGGGGGGGAAACCTTCATGTTAAAGGCAAAACACATGTGGGAAAAATGGGGATTTTTTTAAAGAAAATCTTTTATATCTTCCCGAATATTTCTGCTATTTTTACGAAAATGCATGTAAAAGTTGCTCACATCAAACAAAACTATTAATGAAAGTTGCAAATCATTATCAGCTTTCCGTGAAAGGGGTAAATCGTAAATCTTTTTCTTCTTCATCGATTTCTACTCTGTGCCCTAAATGTTCTTGTGACCGAATCTTCCTCGTAAAGTGTGAGTGCAAGCCTCTTCTTTATACGCAAGAAGTTCAAAGAAAATCCATCCGCCTTTCGGAAGGTATTCGAAAAAATGTTCAAATCCAAAAGTGTTCACATTATTTATTCTGTTACCCTCCTGTACCATAGTAAAGGCTACAGTTACAAGTATAGTCTTTTTTTTTTTTTGAAAAATTAATGAATAAATATGGTAATCCATGGAGTTTCTGAGAATGGATTATATTGGGTCTGACCATTAATAACTTCTAACCTTGTTATTTTGTTTTGTTTGTCATGGCCAATGCGGTTTACCTTGTAAGCGAAGACTTGCGTGTCATCTTACGTGAAAGGAGGGGTGGGACCCGAGTGGGCGGGGCGAAATACGACACCGCTTTGTTGTATCGACTTTCCAGAGGGAAGGTACGAGAAACCCTCCCCACATCATTAACGTCTTGATTGGTGCATTCAATTCTGTTTTCTGCAGTAAGCAATGTACAGTGCGCTTGATTGAATCATCTTCCTCAACCAAATTAAAAATTCATTTCAACTTGGAAGATAGAATTTCCGCATCATGGAGGATCGAAAATCTAGCTACAGTTCAAAGATGATCAAATCCTCAATTTATTAAATACCTAAAACAGAAGATTTTATTTCAATATCTTAATGCGCACACTGCAAAAAATATCCGTTTTTTCCCCGGACTTTTTCCGTATATTTGACGGTTTAAAGCTGTTTTGTTGACAAAACGGTTTTTCACCGTTTTCGCTCCAGCCATAAACGGTTTAAAACCGTCAGTTCAAATTCTATTTTTCGTCATACGGTATTGCTTTCCGTACGATAACTTTCCCTTTTCTTAAATGTAATTTTATTGCATTAATTTCATGTTTTTAATAGGGTTCCATCTCCGCTCTTGTTTACACATGTTGCAGTAACCTGTTGTCACTCATGAAAGCTAACCTTAAAACACGTGTTCTGGCAATAGTTGATTTTTACACCACTAGGTGGCGCCACTAGAGCTATAGTGACTTTAAAACTCAAATAGATTATTTTTTACTTGGTTTTATGAAGTCTCCGGTGGTCTAGTGGTTAGAGCGACTGCCTTTTATTTCTATGAACGCGGTTTCGATCCCCGGCTCGGAGGAGTTAGAAGTTTTGTCACCATCTTGCATCGAAATCGTCCAAGTAAGTTCAATTAAAAATTATATTAATTAAACTAATTGAAATTAATAATTAAGCCTTGATTAATTAATATTCCTAATTGTTAATACACATCAGCACACTTCAACTCAACTCGAACAGAAGGAGAAAAACAACTCAACTCAGTCGACGACGTCACTTACTTCGATGACTTAATTTTTACGGAGAAAACTTGATTTCATACGGTAAAAAACCGTTGTGACTACGGATTTACTTCGTAACTTTTACGGTTTTGCACAACCAACCCAGCTGCCAGTTTAAAACCGTAAATTTTACGGGATTTTTTCTACAGTGCAGTAACGTTTTCGATCGTAATGAAAATATGATTAAAATAAGAGAAATTTTGTGACGTCCGAGTTTTTGTAACGAAGTGTTAACATAATATCATATCTACACTGTGCAAAATCTCTGCATTGAATTTGTAACTTTCAAATACCTCGAACAACCTCAGCTCTGTTAAAATGCATGTTCTATAATCAGAAATTCTGTGTTTTTTCCATTCTTTTTATCTCGATTTATAAATAACTTTGTTACAGAAGAACTAATCAAGTCATGAATACCAATACCATGACTTTCTGAAATGACGTTGAATACCATGACGTTCTGCTCTGAGCATTTTTCTCTTCGCTGTCTACTGAAAATTTTCTGAATTCATTTTTTGACAGGGCGTGCGTCCTCACCATCTGACCACAGTTCAACATGACGTGCCAAGATAGTCCCAGAGAAACTTCAAAATGGGACGTCAATCCGACTAAACTAAACCTAAATTCATTCATAATAAGTGGCTTATTGAGTGGCATCGAAAAAGTATGCCCTGACCAGCAGGGCCAAATTTCCCATAGGGCCAACCTAGGCCATGGCCTAGGGCTCAGCCCTCAGTGGTGCATATACAGAAGAAATAACAACCCAATGTTCATAAACTTTCAGTGTTATTTTGAAAAGGCCATATAAAATAATGTTCTTGAAATTTACATTCGTTACAGTAAATGCATTGAGCGATAATTTTTTTGTTTTCTATGGACCTTATCGCCTCTTCTCTTTGCACTTCTTCGCATTAAAATATATTTAATAAGATCTGCCCACTTCAATGACCCTTCAGGCCTATTCACAGACAAAAGCTCGAACGAAGAAGTTCTAGTAAGTATTTCAGACGATTTCAAGAAATTCGATGAAGTGTTTTTGCAGGTGTTGTTAATGTTGTGCTATTTTATGAATAGTGTAATTTTGAATTAAAAATTTAATGTTGTTGTTTCTTATTCCACTTGTTCTAGTCCTCAGCTAGATCAAATCCAAGAGTGCGCTCACCCACAAAAAATCCAAAACTATAGGCGAACGATTCATGGTAAAAGAGGAGAGTGCAGCTTCTGTTGGCTCTAGACCTTGGACGCCAGAGGGAAGAAGTCTGACTTGGTCCATTGATCTTATGCTTTAGCTGGGTGTAATGGAATGGCCTGAACGCCTTGGGTGACCCTGCCAGCAGAAAAAACTCCAGACGTACATCGCCCATTCCACCCAGGGCCACCCCCCCCGCCACGATGAGGCAGCATAATAGGACTTGGGGGGTGGAATTTAATGTAGTTCAAATATTAAATTGTTTAGATGTTTTAAAAATAAAATATTGTAAAAAAATTTAAAATTATTTGTTAACTTTTTTGAGAGGGGGTGCAGAATTTGCTTTGGCCTAGGGCGTAGAAATGTGTAAATCCGACCCTGCTGGACAGTGTCATAAGAACTAGGGTGTAGCCCCACACTAGGTGGGTCGAGCATTTGTAGCCATCTTTATCTCCCCACTGGTGGGGGTCGAGCGTTTGTAGCCATCTTTATCTCCCCACTGGTGGGGGTCGAGCGTTTGTAGCCATCTTTATCTCCCCATTGGTGGGGGTCGAGCATTTGTAGCCATCTTTATCTCCCCACTGGTGGGGGTCGGTTCAATGTTTACCACCCAGCTCTGTTTTGATCTCTGCCATTGTTCGGGGCACATTTTGTAAAATTTTTAATTCCTCGAACGACTTGTTTTCAGTCTTACACCCTTTCGGATAGGCCAACCCGCTGTGAGTTTCTCTCTCCACCACGACGAAATAATCGAACATGTTCTGGGAAAGGAGAAAGATGATACGGAGGAGGGAGAAAATGAAGATGGAGACAACACGCAGACTAAGGAAGTCACGTGGAAGGAAGCAAAGAATGTATTGCTGACTTTTATAAAATTTGTCGAGCAATGTCAGCGTATGATGTTGTGAAGCTTCATTACACACAGGGAGTTTTTGAAATTCCCACAATTTTACAAACAGGCTGACATTCGAAATTATATATCATCGCACTAAGAAATGCGCAACTTTCTTGTGATAATATGCATGGTTATTTCAAAATATTATTTTCTTTTGTTTTTTCTGAAATAAAAAATTTTGTGTGCGCGCGTATCAATTTTTAATAATCTGCACGATTTTCGATATTATTTGCTTAACTGTGCCCGATAGATCTAAGCACATGACAACCGTACTTCACATGCTGCAATTTCTACAGATGGCATCACGAAACAAGAAAAACAAGTCCTAGAAACATTATCATACGAAAAAATCTCTTACACGGCATCGGCGAGCTTCCGCTGCTGCCGGATAAGAGGCATTCGGCTGTAAAGGTAGGTATACACATGCGAGCGGTCCAAAGAAATTATTTTCATGACGAGCCAACCGCGAACCACGGGAAAGCAGAAAGCCCACCTCGAACCATTAATCATCGCTTGTCAGTGCCAAATGGTCTTTAAAAGCGCTTTCGAATACGCCTTGCTTGCAGATTTGACTTTGTTGGCTCGAATGAAGTTCACGGAGAACGACGAACTGCACTCGAACACGCCCCGAATCCTTTTGTTTTTGCTGAAAAGCCGACAGGATATGGTTCGACACGAGCGGTTCGTGAACCGCTCACGCCGAACCAAACCTGTGCCCCATCCACACCAGCGAGCCGTTCGGCTTGCAAGTGTATACTCACCTTAAAGTGGGGAATTCACTTCTACAAAATAAGACTTATAAATGCCAAAGAATTCCTTATTCAAAATATGCGAAACTTGAGAGCACGTAATCAGACGTAAATATCAGCAAGGTTTCGTGAAATTACTTAAAGTGTTAATTTTTTTAAAAAAATATAAAACTTGAAATATCCGAGCAACGCCTGGTGTATCAGTTAGTTCGAAATATGCGAAACATGGAAACATGCCCTTATCATTTCGTTTTCAGATCTTTGAAAGAAAAACATTTCCACAGTTCACTCAAGTGGCAGCAATGGATACCCGATAATTTGGCTCAAGAATGCGAGAAGTTTTTTGCTGCAATTAGAGCATTGATTTTACTGTTTTGTACATAGAAAGGACTTTCGCAAATGAAAACTTACAATAGCCTATTGAAACAGGTAGGTGTTCAAAAGTGGTCTTAGTCTAATAGTATTTTTATCTTTTTTTTTCCTTTGATACATCAAACACCAAAAACATGTTGAATTTTCCTTTTATCACTTTTTTTCGAATTTTTGTTTACGTTACATTTTGGTATCTTTCATTTATAATCAAAGCATAACTCCATCTATATATTCAATTTACTACAGATAAAAAGTTCTTTGTGTTTTATATATAGCAAATTCTGTAATGTATTTATCGTTTCAGCTATTTAAGTTTTCATTCCGTCCTACAAACGTTACCGAAATATACAAACTCAGTTGTTTTCTTAATTCCATTCATATTTGAATTTTCTCGTCCCTGTATTTTATTTTACATTTTTTCCCCTCTGCAGATTATATTGTGTATTATTTTGTCCGCTTATTTAGAAGCAAAAAAAAAAAAAAGAAATGCTCAGTTTTGCTAGATAACAATAAATTTCAGAAATACTTTTGCTGAATGTTTAACCAAATTTTTCTTTCTCCTCTTTGTATTAAAATATGGTCTTTATATCTTCGCACCTTTTATTTAAAAGAGTTTATAAACAATCATTATTTAGATATTTCGTGTTTTATAAACTCTTTAGAGATTTTTATTTTATCCTGCATCTTTGTTTAGAGATTTCGTCAGTTTAGTTTATTCATTTCGCATCTAATTTTCTAAACTAGAATTTAAATTCAATTTCGGCCTTCAAAGCGAGCTTTATTACCACAAAATGAACTTGTTTTAAAAATTGCCATTACCGTTTCAATTTTTTTTTTAAAGTTTTCTACGAGTCAAATAATGTAAGACAGAAGGATAGCGTATTGTCAAATATTCTTAATTCCGTTTATCTTAATATTTGGAAAAGAACAATTGGACTCTAGAAAATTGTTCTTTTCCCATATTTAGTTTTAGGAAACTCGGTATTTTAAGAATGTTTTTCAAACAAAGATTAACATTCAATAATAAGGAAGTTTTTAAAAGCAAACCGATTAATATATAAAAAAATAATCAACGCTCTCTAAGGACAAAAATTAAATAAAATAAAAATTAAATAAAAGAACCAATTTATCTTTTTGTATCGGTTTGAAACTTATTGTATACAAGTTCATTGAACTGATTATAAACATATCAATAATGCTCATTGTTAACTTAAATTCAATTAATTAGAAATGCCAAAAAAAGAAAATGTACCTATTTGTATAGTAAAATGACAATTTTAAGGAAAATCTCATGCGTTTCCGTATGCATACCATTTCACATGGAAATTCTTTTTGCTCGTTTCGTTAACGTTCTGTTTTGAAGCGACTACTATTTTTAGGATGGACCACATAAGTTTGGACTATGGTCAGATCAAGAGAAAGATTCCGTTATTTTCCATACCTCATGAACTAGAGAATATTTCACCTCGTTAGAACACATAAAAAAATTCTTTTGCATTTAATAGACGAATTTTTATTTAAAAGAAACTCTTTGTTTCCTAGGATTAAAAAGATCGCATGTGCCTTATTGACAAGGTTCCATATCGAAAACAAGCCACTAGAGGAAATCGAACAAAAATATAATAAAGAAAACTTTGATACAAACGCAGAAACACCTACAGCCTTGAAAAGAATTCAGAAGTTTACCGAAGTGCCATGGCGACTTGTATGTAGTTAACACCTCGAAAAGTACACAAAAAATAGCGCAATATATTAGACTATCAATCTAATTAAGTTTTACGGCATTTCCAATAAGTTTTTAAAAACCCTTTTTGGCCAGCTTTTACTGATATCTCACCACTGTCCGTTGGTTTAACTTCCATCATTTCCCACGTGCACGGCTATTCAGTGGCGTAGCGAGGGTAAGTGGCGTCCGGGATTCAATAAGATTTTCTCGCCCTCAATCTTCATCAATGGCTTAGAGAAGGATGGCACCCGGGCAATTATCTTATTTCTTCGCCCTCTCCTCACATTTGACTTTAAAAAGGGACATAAATACAGTAATACTCTTTGTCCACAACGGCTCCAAAGGCTGGACATTCACGAGCGCTCCACTCTCCGCAAATTCGATTGCTCCACGCCAAAACGGTTCGTTAATGTGAAAAACCGATGAAAATTGGAGAGGTCTGGAGTGGAAGGTTGGATATCCAACTCTCCATTTGGACTGCCAGACCATAAATGAGGAAATACGCTCCATTTGGACTGCCAGGCCATAAATGAGGAGATACGCTCCATTTGGACTGCCAGGCCATAAATGAAGAGATACGCTCCATTTGGACTGCCAGGCCATAAATGAGGAAATACGACCGGTGTACATACGTTTGGAGGGAGGCAGTCTCGCGAATGTGAAATCACACAACAGTGTACTTCAGGAAGACGTTCACTGAGGAAATCCGAGCCGGCGGGGGTTCGTGTTTTGAAGGCGAGAGGAGGAATGGTCGCAGGTAGCGAATAGGAATGACAGGTCCTGGATGGATTTGCGTTGCGGGGAGCGGTCGTGAATGACTTGCCTAAGGCCGGTACACTCATACGATTTGTGTCGGGCAAGTCATTTGCGATAGAAGTAGTGGCGAATCCAGGATTTGGGTCGGGGTAGGTGAGGTCATAAGAAGTTTGTATCGCAGTGACGAATGTCAAACCTCATGGCTCATGTAAACCAAAACACTTTAACTTTACAGACATTACTCACCTGAAATAAGAATAATAAAGAACAATACAGTACTTTCGATAATTTAATAAAAAATACAATGAAATAACCAGCCAAAACATGTCTTCCACCGCGTCAACGCTACAAGTACAAGTGGAATGACTAGAAAAGCAGGAAAATATTCGATCTTGTCAAGCCAGAAAGCAATGTTGTCATGTTTTAATTATTTTAGGGTAACTTATGAATAAACAGTTGTAGTGATTTTAAATGAAAATAGGAATTCTGGCTTAGCTCTGGTGGGGGGCTGCAGCCCCATACCTCCCCCCTGGATTCGCCACTGGATAGAAACAATAAACGGTTTGAAATGCATTGAGAACAGATAGGCGGTCTACGAGGAACACCCGCAGAAAGAGTCGATTGTCCGGCATATTTTCGGCTCGTGGGGAAAGTTTGTCGGAGAAGCGGCACTATCTGCAGGAGGTCCATGTGGACCGCCTAGCTGTCCACATGGACCTCAATGCACTTCAAGCCGTTTATTGCTTCTCCGACATTTTTACCTCAAATGACTTGTCTGACACAAATCGCATGTGTGTACCGGGCCTAGCTGGATGGGCTAAAAAATGGAATGGCGTAAAGTGTCACCACGCCATTTGCGTGGAGTGGAGCGCTCGTGAAAGGTCGGCTTAAGATTGTCTCCTGGGGCATAACAGTTATTGGTTCTTAAATCTATTGCTGTAATGTAAAACTAATTGAATTATAAAGGATACGGATATCAGCATAATAGGAAATGGATTAGCGAGAAAAGGACTTTATTCTGCCTTTGGACCATAGTTATTGCAAACGAAAGAAATCTTTCTTGAAGAGTATCGTGTTTCATAGAAAAAGAGTATCACTGCAAATATGTGCGATGCTTTAGGCAAAGGGTTAACTATCGATCATCAGACGCCCGAAACATAAACAAAGACTGATTGTTTTAAGATCGATGAGCATAAATTGTTATTATTATCATTATCTTCAAATGGGTTTCGTTAGCTGATTTAGAATAAAATAAAATTCTTCGGTAGCCGGTCTTCTTTGGTGACCGTAACAGGACTTGAACGAAAAGAATATAGTGATGTTGCAAAACTGGTGAAATGTTTGTGCTACAAATTCGACAGTTTAATTACCGATCAGAGCATTGTTTGCAAATTCATCACCTCGGATAGAAACAAAGACATCACACAGAACTCCAAACAGCTTGTAACTAACTCTGTTTATACTGATACGTCAACAACGGGGCAATTCATCGATTTGATCTTCTAGTTTGTCGTTTCAACTTTTAAGAAGAAAAACGGAAAGAACGGCAATGAAAAACGTCCCAGAAACAATTTAGGCCTGAAGACACTTTTTTTAAAAAACAACAAAGTCGTAGGAAAGCGCGTTTTTTTTCTTTATTTTTTATTTTTATCAAACCGATTTTCAAACATTTGTTTTCCTCCAACAAACATCACTATCTCTGAAGTAAACAACTTTTTCGGATGATACTTTGCAGTTCAATAGCTAACGCCTGCGCCATTTTTTTTGGGAAAAATATAAATATAGTAGTCATATTTTTTCGTGTCTTCATTCTTATTGTGTTTCTGTGAATCGTTATAACAAAGGAAACTTGATGCTCTTGCCCTACTTTTTCAGTAATCGATTGTCGTCTTTTTCTCAGGTCCTTGTTTTCACTCGTTTGGGATTACTTTCTGTATTGCGTGAGACAATCCGAAAAATCCAAAAGCAAATACAGCTTCATGGCCGTCGCTGCTGACTTTGCTGGCTCTCGTGCCATTAAAAGTTAATCCATCAATCTTTCCAATCTCTTCTGCTATAAAGGATATCGAACACACCCCGGCTGCAATATTTTTTCCAAGCGGAGAATTTCGAGGGTTCAATATTTGTGACATCAATAACAAACATTTATACCAAACTGGCTTTCCTTAAAATAAATATAAACAGACTTTTTATTATTA
>BGPR01040216.1:0-14036 GCA_013235015.1 Araneus ventricosus | reverse complement strand
ATTTAATATTTATATTTTCATTAAGAAATAAATCAGTAACTTCCTCGAAAACAGGATTGAACTGAGTTGCATCAAAAATTATATTTTTCTAATTAATTGTCATATAGATAGGGATTTTATAAGACCGAAGGATGAAATGTAGTAGTGTTGATTGTTCGTTTTGTAATTATCCAATAAATTCTTTAAGACGTTATAATATAAGACTAGTATAAGTACTAGTATATATACTTACAATATATTTACTCAAGAGAGAGAATATAGTTTTTGTTGCTGGTTTCAAATTGAAGCCTTTATTAAATTTCTTCTTTATTTTATTGAATTTTTCGCAAAAATATATTTTCCAGTTCTGCCTAAGCTAATCTATTAATATACAGTATATTCTATATTATTAATACGCAGTCGATTTTTCCACTACATTTACATATTCTTTCTCTATTATTGCTGTTTGCATTTTTTTTTAAATGTGAAATATTAACAAGATAAGCAACATACAAAGATAATGATGAAAATTAGCAAGTGTTGATTGTTAGTTTTGTAAATTGTCTCACTTGATTGATTCTTTTGCCTTACGTTAACTACACTTTTCATACTGTGCGAGAGACTCTTTCGATAATGTAGAGAAATATGCAACAATATGAAAAAATTTTTGATAATTTGTGACAGTATTGATAAGTCATTAAGTCTACTTTCTCTATACAACAACATATACTAAAATCTGTTACATTTTTATAAAGGAATTTATATCGAGCTTATTATGAATCATATGTACATGAGTTTGATCTTTCTTTTTATATGTTATCCCTTTTGAATGTGGCATTGTTAAAATTTAAAAAAATTGTAGTGTTTTAAAATTATAAATTAAAGTTTCCATATTATAAAAGCATTTGCATTTCTCATTTATAGATGGCAGCATGTTTAAAAAGCATAGAACATGGAGTTTTTAATTTAATTTCTTAATCTTTATTAGAGCCTTCATTTGTTTAGTAGGAGATTCACAAGGTAGCCAAACCACCGAGCCCAACTACCGTGAATCCGAGGAGGGGTGGGCAGACAAGGCAGCGGAAAACACCCCCTAGTATAATATTATAAGACTGTTATTATAAAGTAAATATCCCGTGCATGATTCTAATTTCTTTTTACGATGAGAAAAAATTTTGTTGAAAGGAAAAGCTTCAAGTACTGTGCAAACATTTAACCTTCAGTCGGGAGCATCTTATCTGTGAGATGAAGCACCCATATTTTTTTGTGTCTGAGTGTGAGTTTTACCGAGAAAGGTGTGGGACCTCTAGTAGCTTCCTAGATGTGTTTTGTCGTTTTTTGTGGGGGTGGGGTTGTTAAAAAACTAATCTTTTGTGTGTTTCTTTGTGTGGTTTTAATTTTTTCGGGATTTTTTTTATCAGTTTTTCTATGTGGATTTTAAAGTGCTTCTGCGATGGAAAAAAAGTTTTTATAAATTCCTCCCCCCACACACACTCGCGGAAATTGTATTCTTTATTTCTCCCCAGCCACACAGTTTTGTGATTTTTCTTTATTTTGCCTGGGTTCGCATTGTAAATTGATATTTTGTAATAATGTAATTGCCCAGTATTATTCTGAGATTTATTTAAATTCCACCCCTGTTTTTGGGTGTAGCATGTGCAATAGTTTGGTGTATTGTTTTGTAAGCTATTGAATAATACGGGCTCATATTTTTATGTTTCCTAAATCCACCCAGCTCTTCTTATCCCTGGAAACTGGGGTCTGTTTCCTTGCGTGCTAAAGGCAGTCTCTCTCTCTCTTTTTCTCTGTTTAATTATTATTACTCCCCACCGTCCCACGAAGGGCCTTACACCCTATCGGGTAGGCCGGGTCGGTGGGGTTCCTTTCCTGGATCCCTACCACTTACACTAGGCTACAGTGGTTTTTTCTGTACTTCTCTACTGGTGTACGTGAGGGCACGTTAATCTGGTAGATGAGTTGAGCCCGATTGCGATTGTATTTTTGATTTCCCCAAATTTTTCTCAATATTTCCTTTTATATACCTGCAAAAGTTCGTTTACTTTTTTCCCCAGCCCCTGATTCAATGATATTGATCTTCATTTCCAACATATTGTTTCAAAAATGTCGTCATTGCCTAAGGGAAAACAAATGTCAGCTTCCTCCTGAATTCCTGGACATTTTGTTAGTTGAAATTGCGAGGGAATACGAAAAAAGCTATTTAAAAACGCAAATATAGCTTTGTATCACCGAGTAGTTCAGTTTCATAAGTTTTTTCTTAAACTTAAGCAAAAATATTTATCTTCTAATCGCACAGATGAGTTGCACCCGAACGTGTTAGCATTTGAATTGCACCCGACCGAAGATTAAGAGTTTATCATAGGAAAAAAAAATTACCACTAAGATTAGAAAATGCTAGAGAAATAAAATTAGAGAACCAATTTACGAATTCAATGCATAGTTTCTGGAATCAAGATTCTTCTAGTTTAAAAGTTTCTAGCGAAAAGAAAGTATGCTTACATTCACAGGTAATTCCATTTGTGGCTTGTTTATATTTTCCGGTGCATTTACATTTGTTATCTCCATCCTTCTCTGGCGTTGGGCAGACTTCAGTAGCTTTCAAAACACATTTATCTGAAAGGAAATAAGAACATTTGCTATTGAGACACATATACTTTTAATTCGTAAATTCAGAGACACAATCGCAGCATGAAAAATAAATTATGGGAAATAAATTAAACTCTGATTGCAATAAAATCGTACTGTAAAGTAATCATAAGGTGACAGTAAAGATTCTGAAGTCAAGAAGAAAATATAAATACTTGTTTTTTGGTCTATTGCAGCATATCTAGAAAGGCAAACGCATTTTTGTTCAGTTTTAGAAACGTTATAGCACCATCCAAGGAACCCGCAGTCTTTTTCACATTTGCGTGCGTCCACATCGTGTCCTGAAAAGTCAAATAAGTGAACATGTAAAATTGTAAAATACAGGCAAACAATTTAAAAATGATTGAATTCAAAATATGATTCATGTCGAAAAACATATTCATAAAAGTTTAAATCTGGTTCATACAAAAGCATATTTGAAACCGTATTAGAGAATTCGAGAGCTGAAGCCTCGCAATTGAAGCTTTGATAAGCTAATTTAAGCTGTTTCACCCTCACATCGTCGTTTAGAAAAACTAATAAACTGAAAGTTCTCTTTAACAGAACTGTTTCGTTTTGGTGGTAAAGGCAGTGTGGATAGTTTTTTCATGGATGATATCACATACAGGAAATCTTTTCTTCAAAAATCCCTCAAAAGAGGAATTCTGCAATTGTATTTCTATAGTCAATTCGACTTTCTTCTGAGTTCCATACAAGTTATATAAGTTGGCCTCGTTATTCTTTCAGGTGAATTTTTCGGCTCTTGTTCTTAGCCTAGCTATGAGTCAAGTGGCATTCCTAAGAACTCAGGCCTTTTCCCGTCATTAATTGATTTAATTCCTTGCATTTTCATATAGACAATGTTTTAAGTCTTACTTTCATGATGATTAATTTCATAATTTCTTCTGTTTAATGGTCATACTGTCTATGAAACAATATTGACTTTGAAACGAATTTATTTAATTTTAGAGGTCCTTTGCATTTCATATCGTGATCAGTATAGAAATACACAAGCGGTTTTTGAGCAATGAATGGCAGAAAAGTTACATATTTTTATCGCTCCCAATGATCCGTCCACTCTCGACTGGCTAAGCACGATATTAAAATATTTAGTTCAGCTATATTAACTCGTTTCGAAGCAACACGAGAGCTATATTGGGACGGACCTGGTAATTTTGAAACCCAGGCAGACGACAACGGCAACATCTGAGCTGGCAGCCCGTCTGTTCCGCACCACACCAGCGGGAGGGCGTATGGTCACCTACGTATGAGCTAGCGTCCAACAGGCCCGTATTCACGGTGGATCTTCGGTGGGCTTGGATTTCGAACCTGGAACCCTTCAGCCCCAAAGCCGAGACTTGACTACTAGACCACCGCAGCCCCGTAATTTTAAATAATGATTTATAACACCATCTAGCGAATGGCTGTTCCCAAAAAGGTTTGTGGAATCACTATACTAATAAGTCACTGTCAGTGTCAGCTTTACTAATAATTTTAGCATCATCTAGCGAATGGCTGTTCCCAAAAAGGTTTGTGGAATCACTATACTAATAATTCAATAGCCATCAATGTGAGCATTGTCATATTCAATGAAGGATTATATTTTGAAAGGATTTTATTTCGAAAAATGCTTTAAATGAAGGGAAGAATTATAATATGTTTTTTGAGTGAATAAATATAATCCTGAAAAAGTTACGAAATCTAACTTTTTATACAGTCCCCGGCCCTATCAATCATATTTAGTAAAATGTTCTTGATACTCTAACATTTTAAACAGAAAAAAGTTCCACTATTCAGCGACTAAAACTGACTGACTTATGGAGCTTTGAATATCGCTGACTTAGGCCACTTTTCACCATTTCAATAACCGTTTTGAAGACGATCCACCAATCAATGCGAAGCACTTGCTCGACGAGACCGCTGATTGGTTAAAAATCATGAAATTCAAAGCTCCATAACTCGCTCGGTTTTAGTCGCAGAAGAGTGAGACTTTTTTCGTTAAAAAAGGTTAGAGTGTCAAAAATATTTTACTATATATAACTGATAGGACCGGGTGACCGTATAAAAAGGTAGAATTCGTAATTTTTTCAGAAATATGATTAGTGACTCAAAAAACAAAATATAATTCTTCCCTTTATTTAAAGCATTTTTTCAGTTGGAACTATACGCCTAACTCTAACGATTTAGAAATTAGATATTGGATCAAGATAAGTGCGGACGCCTTGTATAATGAATTTCATTCATCGAAATCTCGAGGTCAAGTTTTATGACGATTATCATACTTTTAATTTCTATATTTCGTGTACGACGAAGTAAAAAAGAGGTTTTGGTTAAACAGATGGAGGTAGATAAAAAGTTGTATTGAAAAATGACTGTGTCTTCTAAGCATTAAATGTGGGAAATGAAGTTTGTTCCACCAGATGGCATCGCTCTGAGCCACCAGTTAACATCACGTGGCCTATCTATCTTCTGCTCTCGGTAGACGCCATTGGAGCTTTGGTGATGCAGTATGGTGATGGAAACGATTCTCGATGTGATATTTAATTTGGTTATGGGTAATGTAAAGGACAACCCTCGACTTCTCTCATTTCCTTTCTCAACTTAAATGTTTGTGACGTCAACATTCAATATCTAAAAGATTTAAATCTTTGTCTTCATGCGTCCTCAGGAGTACTCACTCCAACCCACATAACTATGAATACATTTTATGTTATGATACTCACTGCAGTCGCCATCTTTGAAGGTCATTCCTTGAGGGCAAGCAATCTTGCAATCTTTTCTATGGTCAGGTAAGAAACAACTGCCATCTAAATGGTGGAGAAGAAATTGGAAAAACCATGAACATTATCTTCATGCATATGAATAAGCAATATATTACTTATAAGATCTTTTACGAAGAAATGAAGTATTTTGCAGAGAAAAAGCGCAAATGAAATAAATTACCATAGTTCAAGGTTGAATGAATAAGTTCTATAAACCGCAGACTGAATAACATTCCATTGACTGAATAGTAGCGAGATTTTAGACATTTTGTGCATATATTTTTTTTGTCGAAAAGTTAGTTGATTTATTTTTTATAACGGGACTTATTTCTAAAAGATAGACTTGCGCTTCTCCGAAGAGTGACAACTAGCTGGTTCTCATATCACCATGATTTTTCTACTTAATTTGCTTACCGAAAATCGTGATGTACAACAACACATTTAATTATGCCCAAATTCCAAACATGTACTCCAGTTATCTTTAAAATATGATAGAACCATATAGACGTAGTAACCATAGAACATTGGTGATGTTCATCAGTTCTTATCACGGGCAGAACTTTGGCTGGGAATTGAAATTACGAATTTCGACCCATACGACCATTGCCATAAATCTTATTCCATACAAGGCTGCGTTTGATGTAATCTCAGAAGAGGACGCCACAGTTGCCGGGCTCAGGGAAACACTGCTCTGATTAGTGAATTACAGACCGAAATACATCTTGATTAAAAATAAACATTGATATTTAGAAGAGAACATGAGAAACTGTCAAATATCGTCTGCTTCCCTGACTCGAATATAACAGAGATTCCTTCTTTAAGTTAAAAAACACTCATTATTCGCGTCGATTAGAGTAGAAATGGTATAAAATATAGAAATTAAAATTGTTAGGGAACGATTTAGAAATGGGAAACGGTTTGTAATAAAAGCATACATTCCAGTAATTCATAGTTAAAATCATACTTTTAGTCAGAAACTACCAGAAAAATTTGGAATCGTGATAGTGTGTACGCACCATGGATCTTATCATAGTTTTGGAAAAATAAATGTTTGAGAACTAGGAAATCAGATCAATAAAGAATGCGCATGTTCAATTTATCATTTATATATTTTGTATTATATATTTCGCATTTAAGATTAGACTATCTGGAGCATACAAAAAGTTCTTAATTAAATTTGTGGGAAAGAAAAGAGACAATCGTTATAGATTTATTCTCCAGAAGATCATCAAATTGAAACTGTTGACCTGCTCATAATAATAACTTAATAATGTTAACATTTCATAACGCTTTAATTAAGCACTTTAATTTAGCTTGAAATGTTTCAAGATCTCATATATTGAATTTTGTAATTGATTTTTCCCTCTCTTTCTTATATGCTAGAGTTTTAAAATTTGTACGTTTGTGAAATCTTGATGTCAATAGATTATTTTAATACTTTCAGAAGTTAATTAACAGGTGATGGAGTAATTTAATTTATCTTTTATTAAATTAATAAGGACGTCACTTGGTAGTGAAATTAAGAAAAATTTATTTCAAGAGTTCATAATATGTATAACAATAAATTATAAATTGAAGACTAAAAAGTGAGAAATAATTAAATTTAAAAAATACCTTTTAGTGCAAGAATAAAAGTGCGCTTTTAAGAGCTGTTTTTAATTATTTTTGTGTTTGAGAATTTTTTTATTAAATATTCTAACAATAGTTTGTTTTGATATATTCTTGAAGTTCTCTATTGTTTTGAGTCGTGAAATTTTGACTGTTTTACAATTAGTCCAGTAAAATGGTACATTTTGGTATGCAAAAGGTCGGGTAGTTTTGATTTTTGGATATGTTGTTAGTGTTGGGCGCATGTCGTAAAATCCAAGTTTTCGACCTCGCCGCGCCAAGGTGCGCCACTGCACGCCACTTAAACAAAACATCAAAATTTTGGTTCTTTTCTAAATTTTTTCACAGTATCTCCAGAACGGTTGGTTTTACAGAAAATATTATCCTTCACAATTTTAAAGTAGAGTAAATTTGTCCCAGTTTGAGCCCAAAATCAGCTCTGTAACTTAAATAGTGACCAAGACACAGGCTTCCAAAAAATCACGATTTTCTCAAAAATTTATGAAAATTGTTATTTTTCGTCAATTTTTGTTGAATATATTCTAAACTAATATAAGGTGTTTAGAGCATACGTCATATGGATCAATTTGCAAATTTGCTATAAATAAAACACTATAGGATGTTCCTACGACTTATATTTCAAGATATGCAGTTGTTCAACGAAAGAACGGTTTAGAAATTTTTGACATCATAAAACAATTAAATAGTCTCAAAAAATATGTACTAAGTTTATATAACAAAAGTTAAAACTTGGGCAGTAGTTGCTAGGCATAAACCATATATGTTATTTAAAGTTTTTGCCTTTTTGACGGGCCAGGACGGAAATCTTCAAGCTCTGTCTGCTGCTCCTTGTCCTCTTCATCCAGCTGAAGATATAAATCTTCTATATCTTCGTATATAAAGTTATTTATTGACGATGGCGTGTCGTCTTCATCTTCAATTCTGTCCTCAAGTAGACTGATGTCTGACACGTTTTCGCAAGCTTCTCTCAGAGAACAAGTGCACAGGGAAGAACATATAAGATCTGCTTTCCGGCAACCACAAGCATTCTTGCACCTTTTCTTGCAGTTGCAAGTTTTAATTTTCAAGAGGGATTCAGGAGATGCACCCCTTTCCATTTTGCGTGGGGAGAGGCCGAATCGGGTAGGTACCCAGCCCACTCAAGAGGATTTTTCTCATGTCCTAACGACTTCTCTATCTGAAGGTAAGATCTTAAGGCATGAAATCATGCTGCATCTACAGTTGGGGGTAAACGTGCTAGAGTGGACCTTGCTTTAGTTTCTGATTGGGTAAACAGCGTGTAGCGCAAGTGATTGAGATCACATGCAGAGGTTCTGGGGTTACCTCCATATAAATGAATCAGAAAAGTTTCGCCTGCCTTAGCCACTTGGTCAATGGTAGCTTCCGAGTTGAAAAATACTTGTATTTTTTTCCAGGTGTCGGTTTTTTTTTCTAAAAAGCAATTTTTTTTCCCATGGCTGAATAGTGCACTTGAAGTATCACACCCACTGGAAGCGTGAATGAACAAAATCATTCTGCTGAATTTGTATTTAAATGACGTTGTGGAGTATAACACATCAGGCGTCCTCCCTTTTCCACATTTTTGGAAGTACAAGTTCTCTTTCACTGGAGCTAACCCCGTTAGAAGGACTAAAATGTCAATGCCTTCACCAACAACGAAAATATTGTCATACTGAGATTTAACAGAAACAGCAGTTTCAACAATTAGTACGTCTGCGTCCTCAACTGCCTATTTAACTGTTACATTTGCTTTTTGTAGAAACTTTTTCAAAAGATCAATGAAACGCACCTTGTTTCTTTCATTTGCTAAAAATTGTTCTTGAGAAGTTTCTGGACATGTGGCTTCATTGAAGATTATCTCATGTGATGAATGTAAGTTTCCACGTCGAATTCGTTCTGCACTTTTGGCGCTATTTCCATTCACATCAGAAGGATATCCATCAAACACTACGGTTACATTCGATCCATAATGTGTTTGTAAGTATGTCAGATAACTCTTAGCAATGTCCTCGAAATTCATGTTCCGCTGCCAAACAACTTTGTGAAGTAAGTGGCCTCCATCCACCACTACAAAATTATTTTTACCTTGGACATCATCAATTTTGGTTGGTGAGAACGCTGAAAACAGGGACGATTTAGTTCTCTTTCGCATTCCCTCTTCATTAAACAGTGACAAAGGGAAAGGTGACAGTTCAAATGTGAAAAACATTTTCAAGTCTTCATCTGACTATTTGGCTACGCAAATTCTGTGGAAGAGGGTTAGTGGGTCCACAGTAATTTTTTATTTCCCAATTTTAGCACTGTTGTTAACAGAAGCAAGTATAATGACTTCATCTTTACACTTGAATTTAACGTTTCCGAAGTTGCCACCAACAATTCTGGAGATTCCCTCGCAACCAAGTTCGTGAGACAAGTGACAATTAACATCCGCCGTTCCTATTACACCACTGCTTGTTGACATCAGCACTTCATTTATGGGGAATGATATGTGTTGAGAAAACCACCTTATATTAGTTTAGGACATCTTCAACAAAAATTGACGAAAAATAACAATTTTCATAAATTTTTGGGAAAATCGTGATTTTTTGGAAGCCTGTGTCTTGGTCACTATTTATGTTACAGAGCTGATTTTGGGATCAAACTGGGGCAAATTTACTCTACTTTAAGATTGTGAAGGATAATATTTTCTGTAAAACCAACCGTTCTGGAGATATTGTGAAAAAATTTAGAAAAGATCCAAAATTTTGATGTTTTGTTCAAGTGGCGTGCATTGGCGCGCCTTGGCGCGACAGGGTCGAAAACTTGGATTTTACGACACGCGCCCAACACTAACAACATATCCAAAAATCAAAACTACCCGACCTTTTGCACAGCAAACCCCTATTTTCTGACGGATTTACTGGACTAAATATAATACGTCTCTACTAATAATAAAATAGAATGTGCGTGTGATTGGACTGTATAAGTCAGATTGCTGGATCTAAAACTACGAAATTTGCCACAAGTATACTTTAGAACTGTTTTCTGGAAATTTCAATTATAATTTTAATTAAATAAAAATTAAGCTAAATTTTGGAGTTTTTCCTTGATAACCTTCTAAAATATTATTGCACAAAAATGATTTGCATACCATCTGAAAATTCAAAATTTGTCTTTTCAATAATATCAATTAAATTGTGGTACAATTTTTCTTTTCTAATTTTAAGAAATTTTAAAAAATAGTTTTTTACATAATTGGCAACAATACTTTTCATTATTGCAATGCAATTCAAACCGTTTTCAGGGTTTAAGCAAATACTTATTTCTGTGTTTTTCTTCCATTGTTAAAAGCTAAGGTAATATACAAATGGATTTTACTTTCCTTTTTATTTCATCAATTTTTCTGTGAAATCTGTAATCAAAGTCCTCTAAGTTAATAAGTTTATTAGAAAATATACCCACAAAAGTGAATAATTATGATTGCTCTGTTTAAATTCTCTTTATCAGCATGTTTTAATCCAGCTAATATGCTGCTGGACATAAAATTTGCAAGACTATTTTAATGTGGGAATGAAACGCATATTCTGCATTTGATCTCAAAATTTTTAGTTAATTAAGCTAATTAATATCTAAATTTATAAATATGTTAGCTGTACAGCGTTTTTAGTCGTTAAAAGAACAACCCTAAGATTTTTATCCATGCCTTCTTTTCGAAGATTTCTCCACTTTCTTTTACTGTATGAAGAAACCCTTTATTTTCTCTTTTCTCCTTGCCAATGACAATAATTAGAACTAATAAATACCAAATGTGGATATGGTATCAATAGCAAGTGGATTCAGTCTTCAACCGTAACACAAATAACGAACAGAACAGGTTCATGGCTACAAAACGAATAGGAAAAAAAAATGTCTATCACAATTTGAAGTTTAAAATCATATTGTTAAGAGACCCATGAATATTAATTCCCAGGTAGCACAGAAATATTATATAATATTTGCACAATGTTATACAATATTATGAACACCGAGGTTCACCGAATACCGTAACAAACTATCGTATTGTATGTATCAGTATTTCCGAAATACTAAATTTTTACAAATAATATAAAAACAATGTTTTTTTATTAAAATCTTCATTTTAACTCAGAATATCACTCTATTGGAGGTTTTATTTCAAAAAACTCCACTGTAACAATTATTCTTTGAGATGCTGAATATTATATGATACTATTCAATACAGCGAAAAAGATGTTATGGGTTTTACATTTATCTGTATTGTTCAATATTTTAAGATGAAGTTATTCTTTCCGTCAACAGATGGCAGCATTATGAAACTTTAACACTATATTAATCAGTATTGAATAATATGTCTGAAAAAATATTTTACAAAATGCTTATTTGATATTAAATAAAGTGTACACGATCATTTTGTTTTACTGTATATAAAAGGCGGGCCGGATTCAGCTAAGGAAGTTAACCATAAAAAGCTCTCACATATGGATTATCTATTGTTCTGTGAAAAAAATTTGAGTGTTATTCTCATCGTAAATATATGCACGTGATTTATTGTTGCGAATCTTGTATTTGATTTACAGTATATACTGTAATTATAAATGTTAAAGGCGTTTCGTAATACATTAAAAGAGGATTAAATAAATTTCCAAATTATTTTATAACATTTCAAACATATTATTATAATTACTTTTAAACCTTATTGTCTGAATTTATTAAATTAGCAAACTTAGATATAAGAGCTAAAATTGCTTCCTCTTCGACTTCAAATTTTATTTTAAATTCGAAATTGTAACGATAAAAGATAATTTAATTAAAAAGACTATTTAGAATTAATTGTGAATGTACATGAAATTTCGTAGAGATCCGAACTCTGTAACTACATTTTATTATCATTATTTACGCTTTCTCCTGCAAATCTCGCTGGCTCAGTGGTAAGTTTTCGGTTTTCAAAGCAAAAAGTCCCGGGTTCATAGCTCGCTGTAAGTAGAGGTGTTCAAAAAATAACAGTGTTACCCGGAAGTTCAGCACTTGGGAATTAAGTGATTAATATTTTTCCATGCTTCTAAAATGTATTTTTGAAATATTCACTATATTGTTAAATTATATAATATTATTCAGTATAGTACAATATTATTTAATATGGTATAATATTATGCAGTATTATATGACATTATCCAATATTATGAAGAAAACACTGTACAGTATTGAAAAAGTCTTACGTTTTACACTGTTTCAATATTGGGAAAAATATTGTACAATATTACTTTTTCGAATTTTATGATATAAGACAATACCATGTGCTACCTGGGTTAAGCTGGTCGCCGAAGGTGGATAGTTTAAAATATAAATAAATTTATTTTAAAGTACTAATAGCATGCAAAAATATACAGGGTGTCCACACTTATCGTGGTCCAATAGCTAATTTCTAAACCTTTAGAAATAGAGATTTAATTCCAATTGGAAAAATGCTTTAAATGAAGGGAAAAATTATATATTATGTTTTTTGAGTCACTAAATATATTTCTGAAAAAGTTATGAATTCTAACCTTTTATACGATCCCCGGTCCTATCAGTCATATTTAGTAAAATATTCTTGGCACTCTAACATTTTAAACACAGAAAGTCCCACTCTTCTGCGATTAAAACTGAGCGAGTTACGGAGCTTTGAATTTCATGATTTTTAACCAATCAGCGGCTTCGTCGAGAAAGTTCTGCGCATTCATTGGTGGTTCGTCTTCAAGACGGCTATTGCAATAGTGTAAAGCGGTCTAAGTCAACGATATTCAAAGCTCCATAACTCGGTCTGTTTTTTTCGCTGAAGAGTGGGACTTTTTTTGTTAAGAATGTTAGAGTGTCAACAATATTTTGCTAAATATGATTGATAGGACAGGGGAACTGTATAAAAAGTTAGATTTCGTAACTTTTTCAGGAACATATATTTACACTAAAAAACATATATCGTAATTCTTCCCTTCATTTAAAGCATTTTTGCAATTGAAACTATATGTCTGTCTCTAACGATTTAGAAATTAGCTATTCGATCACGATAAGGGTGGACACCCCATACAGAAAATTTCATCTGCTATATAATTTACAAGAAGATTTTATAGATGCTCCTTGTTTCCAGGGGATATGTGTAACATATTTTACTTGATTTAATGTGTAAATTCACAATTCTTGTTTTCCTTAATTTAATAACTTATCATTAACACTCCATTATTAGAAAAAAGTTTGCAAATCCATACAAGAAGTAGAATTCAAAGTAAAACTCTTACCACTACATTTTCCTGTTTTTGGAAGGTAAAATGTGGATGCAGAGTTACAACTACATTTCACGTATCCAAAAGAACTGCTTGCTTCGCACTTTGCATCAGGAAAGCATAAACTTTTATCCTTACACAAATCCATTTCTGAAAAAATATTTGTGGGATAATTAGTTATCAATTAAGTAAATTTGGAATTTAAAAAATGAGAAATTTGCCCATTTTGCCCAGTAGCTGGGAGTCATTAAGACTGGCATATTTTCCCGAGAATGACTTTTCAGCCAAGCATTTGTGTGAGGCTGAGGCTAATAATAAATTGTTTCCATCAGGATAGTATTTGCTATTAGCCATGCAAAAATGCTTGGTTGAAAAGATATTTGCGGAAAAGTTAGTTATCAACTAAGTAAATTTAGAATTAAAAAAATGAGAAATTTGCCCATTTGGCCCAATAGTTGGGAGTCATTAAGACTGGCATATTTTTCCGAGAATGACTTTTCAGCCAAGCATTTGTGTGAGGCTGAGGCTAATAATAAATCGTTCCCATCAGGATAGTATTTGCCATTAGCCTTGAAAAGATATTTGCCGGAAAAGTTAGTTATCAACTAAGTAAATTTGGAGTAGTAAAAATGAGATATTAAAAATCTAATAATAACTTATTTCTAAAAAAATCTAAAACTATGCTTCCTCTGATCAAAAATATGGTACACATTTCGAAAGACATTTTGTCTGAATTCATGGAATACATTTACAAAAAACTACAATTTTA